>JASDQU010011020.1:100331-121836 GCA_032191745.1 Picea mariana
AATTTTTTTTCAAAAGCTCTTATTCAAGATTTCAATGTTCTAGCTTATGATCTTAGTAAACAAAGTTTTTTTTTAGATAAGATTACAAAAAATCAGTTTTTTCCAGCATTCATACAGACGGATTTTTCCCTTTATTACTTCATATTAAAAGCTCAAATATTTTAGAAGCTTTCATATTTTTAGAATCGCAAATATGGTATTTTCATAAATAAATATTTCAGCAGTCTTCAGAATGATCAAGTTTTTTTTAGTACATGTTCAAAATTTTAGAATTTCATTCTTTAACATTTTAGATCTTCTCTATACATATAAGGGAAAAGGGTAGTTGTAGACCAATTTAGTTCAATTTTAGAGCTTATCGTTCAAATTATTCCACATAGGGATCTTCAGAGCAATTTAATTCCTGCAATTTTCAGACTTTCTGTAGTTACAGAGTTTTAGGTAGCTACCATAATTCCCCTGTAAATGCCTTTTAAGAAACTACTAGATATTAACTTGTTTCTAAATCTAGTATGCAACACATTTTTCATGGCACAAATGTGATAATTTCATCCATTATGTCATGAAATTCATTATTCACAATTTTGAAGTTCCAGATCATCATCAATAACTTCATATTAGTCATCAGCAGTTCTAGAATTTTTCAACAATTCCATATTTTCCATATTTATTCAATGAGGAAAGGAATCAACATCGACATTAAAGTCAAATTTGGTTCATATCTCCTCCTCCATATTCAACAAAAAGAAAGGTGATCAAATCATGGCTACATGTAAACCAGAGGTAATGGATTTTAAGCTACGTTTGCTATAGGAATTGTGAAATGTGTAAAGAATTTGGACAAATTATAAGTAAGTCTTGATATGAATTTACCTTATTTCTAATCCTATGATCTACCCTAATCCATTCTACCATTTTCCTATATCACTACTTTCATTTTGTACCCCTAAAAACCTACCATAAGCTATCATCGCTCATATGAAAATAACACTCACTATCATAATTATATATGCATGTCAAATTTTTTTTGATGTGCATTATTAAAAGTGTTAATTAATTTGATATTTCCTAAGTTACGACCCAAAGCATTCATGAGAAACAACAACATTTTGAATTATGCCTTGGAAATCGGCATTTCTATCAAAATGATCGTTTTCATCATTCAAATGATAGGCATAAACATAAACCAAACATCTCTTGAATTCTTCCCTCATCCAAATTCGATATAGCATCATTACCATTATGCTCCTTAATCATTGTGACTAACAGTGATTTTGAGACTAGCATCTCCTCTAACATTGCAGATTGAGTATGGGTCCAGTTATCATGCATGAACCATTTGATGCAGAGATCCTGGATGCTTATTCAAAATGCCATAGAAGGTTTAGAAAGGCAGGATGGTTATCATTTTTGCAGAAATTTCAAGGTTATGACAAACAGGTAACAAAAGCAGTTGTTGAATCATTTGATGGGACTCAAGCCCAGATATGAGATCTTAAGTTATAGGTTTTATAATCTTTTATCGCGCAAACTACCATATTACCACAAAGTGGGGAAAATGGTTCAAAAACCGAAAAAAGAAGGGATGTTTATGGAAGGAGTTTATCAAAGATCTTGCACTGGCCTTGAATTGGAACAAGGAAATTCCATGAACAACTCTAAAAGAAAAATGAAGACACACTTTGTATACTATGTAGAAGTATGTTACCTATGAAGTCAGGTATGGCCTTGTGTTCTTCTACCATCTCCAATTGCTACTGAACTTCATAAAAGGTCGGGAAATTAATTTTCCATTTTATCTATTAAATAGTTTGAAAAAGATGGCATTGGGTATTTAATGAAACCCTAGGAACCTAGAAAGAAGTTTGTTCTATTTTTGTCTAGTTAAGATTTTGGTCAAAGCTAAACTACATGAGTAAAATGATAGCTAGGAAAAAATTCTAGTACGAAATCACTTCATGGAAGTGCCAACTAAACAAGGAGTTAAGGGTTCGAAATGCAAGGTCAATACAATTAAGGTTCCTAAAATGAAAATTTTTGAACCAGAGCTAGAGAAAAAGATGGAAATTTTTGAACCAGAACCAAAGAAAACAATGAGAAATACAATACCAAAGCTAGAGAAGACCAAGGTTTTGAACCCTGAAAAATGTCGACCAAGAGGCTAGCCCAGAAGAAAATTAGCAAAGAAACCTAAGGAATTTGAGGAAAGGGGTTTGAAGTCCGAAATAGAAATAGGGGATAAGGGCTTGAAATCCCAAGAATTTGAGCAGAAAGTTGAGACTATAGAAAGTAATAAAAGGAAGGCAGAGACTTTTGGGCGTTGGACTACTAGAAGTATGACCAAGAGCCTGAATACACAACAATATGACAACAACAAAATTCAATATAAGGAGGTAATTGAGCTCGAGGAATTAGACAAAGAGAAACATGGCAACTTTTAGATGAAGGAAATTCATAAGAATTTCAGCAAGAAGCCTAGGACCAGATTGTCTTTCGGTCCTTCACTAAGTTTAGGAAACATGGGTGAACTTGATGATGATGATGTAGTTATGAATTTTGATGAGCCTATGACGAATTCCAATGTTTACATAGCCACTAAAATTAAAAAAGAAGCAGTTCCAGATCCAGTGCCTTCATCCCCGAAGCTACTGAAATGAGTTAGTAAAGTCAAGAAGCTGAAAGAAGAGCTTTAGGAGATGGAATTCCTTGGAAAATATATCAAATATGAGATTGAAACATTGAAAACTTACATTGTTAGGCTACAAGGGAGAATGAACAGCTTGAATAAAAAAATAAATTGCTAATCAAGAAAGTTAGAAAAAGGTACACCCATAGCCAACAAGTTAAAATAAAAGATAGAAGATTAAAGATTAAGGTTAATGAAGCTAAGAGGAATATCCAAGCCTCATCCTCTAGTTTGAACATTCTTGTAGATGCTACATAAAATCTCTAAGAGCACAAGATCAACAATTTTTAAATTTTTGAAGGTTTCAGGAGGGAATTTAATTTTGGAGGAACGGAGCATATTTTGGTTGCATGAGGACATGCAACATCTTCCATGTGGGGGACATGTTGGGTCCTCGAATTGAACTATTTTTGTCACTTCCGTACTTCAAATTCCTTCTGAACCTATGCCTATGAACTCTCCTACACTCCATTATCACGTCTTTTTCCATGATTATTTCCCCAACTACAGGATTTGTATATCAAAGGACACATTCAAGGTAAAATTGTCCATTCTTGCATGTTTTCACCTTTCCTTATGCAAATTAGTATAAAAGTCATTATATTAATAAGTGACTATAGAATCACAAATTTTGTAGCTATTGATTATTTTGTAGCAGAATCGTATCTTTGTATGGTTGTGTGCATCCCAAAATTAGATCGTGACTTGGAGGAGGTTAGAAATCATCACCAGATGGTCACTTACCTATCAACCAAGATTTTGAGTCAACCGGACCAATATGGGAGCGAGTTCAAAGTTCGGGTCAACGCAGAATACAGTGACAAAGCATCCAAGTTGATTTAGCACCAAATCATTCACGAGGTGTCAAGGAAATCAAGTAGGAGAATTTCATGCATCATTGTCATGAAATTCTCCCTATGTGGGTCATCAAAGTTAGTTCATCTAGCCACGAGTATACCAAATCTAATTTGTAAAATATATGAGCATTATTTTATAGATAAATATGTTTTAGAGATCTGTAGGTTTTGGAACTTAAGGATATCATTTGTAATGTATAAATACTTGATCATGAGAGCCTACAAAGGACGAATATGATATGATCTAGAACCACTGTAATTTTATTTTGCTGATTGGAAATTAATACAAATTCTGGGTGACTGGTAATCTTATGCATTTTGAATCTTAATTGCATAGTTCAGTTATGTAGCATTCTTTAGCATCGTCAACTAAACCAGGAGGGCCCCCTGTGTGAGGCATACATTGCTTCAATTTTAATTAGTTTTATTTTGATTTAGTAGTTGTTTGATTTTGATTAATGTCGTTTCATTTATTATAAGTTTTCAATTTCATTTACTAATTATGTTTTTAATACTACATAAACACTATTGCACATAATTGTTAACTGAAAAAATATTATTCTATTCTGATTGCATAAACCTTCATTGCACGTAATGATTGAAATCCTGTAACATCATTGCAATTGATAGTCCGGTGGGTTAACAAATTCAAGTGTCTGGAATCATTTTTGTAGCTACACATTAATTTTGTTTCTATAGTTTTTTGTTTACTCTATTTTATGTTTCTATGCAGTAACTATGTTTTGGTAGTAGAATAGTGAGCAACTTATTTTAGTGTTCATTTAGATATAGGTCATAAACTAAATCCTACATATATAGTGTAGGCACTTCATCAATTTACGAATCTCAGATTGATGAATTTAATGTAGCAAAGTTCACTCTATTAAATTGACTAATAGACATTATTTTATCGTGATTTGGATGATGAAATGAATATAGAAACCATCGAATATCTCATGATGTGCTCACATCCCCATGACTGGTCAAAGTTTAATCTATAAAGCCCTAATTTGCTTGTATCGATCTCTAAGTTTATTGATTATTGAACTATAATACGTTATATGTTGATGCCTAAAGAGGCACATTGGACTAGTTGATTGAATGATGGACTAGTTTGGGATAACCAACAAGGCAATAATACACCTCAACAGCATACTATCTATAATGCATATACTCAACAACATACTATCTATAATGCCTATACTCGAAAACATATTATCTATAATTCCTATACTCAACAACATTAAGAGTTATTAAAAAGTACATGATAAATTAAAATATTGTCTATATTCAACAACATTAAGAACTATTAAGTAATTCTAGGCAATACAAGACTATTAGGAAATTCTAGTTGTATACATATTTCATTGAAATCTGACGAACCTTCTATACCAAACAATTAAAAGAAGTACATATCAATTTGGGCACCTTGATCATCTACAAGTAATCAAAGGTATGAAACACATTATCTAAATTCATTGGTTAATTAATTAGTGCAACCTTGAGCTGCAGATATATAGAGTGCAAATGATAGGCCTAGAATTAAGATGCAAACAATGCATGCTACATATCATAGTAGTCCCAAGCAAGAATGAAATTCCAAGGTAAAGTGTGAAGATGGATAATATGTAGTAGAGGTTCCATAAAGGAAAGTTCAAAAGGGATCGATTTCCTAAAATTTATTTCTAGACCTCAGCTTTGGATATATCATTCTTATCTTTTGCTTGATGAACTCAAAGTGTGAGATTGCACAGCTCTCACTATTTTTCTGACAATCTTAAGTGTGTTATAGTTTATGTTTATCATAGAATATATGAATCTGAACTTAGCATAATGGATTGTAAAAAAATTTGGACCAATGTATGTAATGACTGCTACCAACCTCATTGGTTTGATAATATAAATGAATCTTTTTCCTTAGCCTATATGTATGTATTTATACACACACTCACACAAGTTAATAGTATATGTTGTATATTATTGATTCTCAAACTTAATGGTGAATCTTATAAAGTGATTTATGAACCACGTGACATACATATACCATATGAATCTACACATAAAAAAATTTATATGTAATAGATAGAGATGCAATGTGTCTCTTGAAGAGCATATACTCCCTAATACACCCATCTATTCAATCTATATATAGGATGTATCATATTACAACTTATATTTCAAATTAGAGATGATGTGTATACATATTTGAATTTAGATCTTATGTTGACATAAAAAACTACTATCCCAAAACTGACCCATACCTAAAATATGAAACTCCCACTACCTAAAAAACATTCTTTATAATTCAAACCACCTAGACAAACTGGCTCCACTACCTTGAATAACAATCATAACCCTCAATAACCCCCCCAAAATTCTAAGAATTTATTCATTCAACTAACAAGAAAGACATCGAATATAGTTTCTAGAAGGGAGCTAATAAGTGAAAAGGTTGATATATGGGTAAGTTTGCTCCACTATTGGGGTGTTGCATTATGCATGCTTGTTTGTTGTGTTTCCTTTAATATGCAGTTAGAAATGTTTCCATGACTTGTTGAATTTGTCTTTGAATTATTAATTTATATCCTTCTTCTAATTTTGTAGGCTCCTTTTTCCCTGATTTATAGGATGGGCTATTGAATGGGAACTACCACATTCATGAGTTACCAAGATATAGTTATTCATTGGTTGAAAAGATAAAGGACTTGCTCATACCTACTCCAGATAGACCATTATCTATGGTTTCTTATGAGATACAGGTTCCTCCTATGGACGCCCAAGATCATGGTAGGATGGTTGTGAATTAGATTTGAGTTTCTTTATACTTGTTATTGCCAAATGAAGAAGTTGTTACCACCCAAACTAGTAGCCCTTGGGGAATTTCTATGGGGACAGCATGATACAGGAAATGCACCATTGTCACCTTAGAACAATCTCCCCTTCACTTTAGGTCATCTCCTAGATACCAAGGGGGGTATTCCAATCCGTCCAACGACACACCTCAATATACATTAGATAAACCAATGCCTAAGTAGCCAAATACCCGAAGAATATTCAACCAAGTGTTAGGAAAATAAAGCTACAATATAAATAGGGTTAGGAGATAATTATAAGGGTGTTGAGATATGAAATAAATATGCTACATTAGAAAACACAAACCAACACTATGATTTCACTCTTTAAATGAAGAAACAAGTCTCTTTTAATGCACAAGAGTGAGATATTGTTGCATAAACCAAGAACCAATGATATACTTGAGTTATACCTTGATTGAATGTTGTAAAATGGACTGGCTTGTCGCTGCCCAAATATTCCATAATATGATTTATGATAAGAAAAAAAACACAGAAAATGTAGATTTTGGGTAAGGAAAAGTTCCCCAAGAATGCCTAAAAGAACCTAAAATGATGAATCTTGGGTACTTCAACTATGGAAATGAACAAAAATTTCAAAAATAGCCTAGCAATGATAAATTTCAAGTGCAAATGAATAATATCCAAGAAAGTATCTCAAACTTGCAAAAAAAGGTGGTGAATCCCCCTAAGGTTTCACCAAAAATCTCCAAAATGATATATGACAACAATGAATTGCTTAGGAGATGAATTTCACCATTAGAATGTGTTATATAAACTTGATAGACAATTCCAAAGTGAAATATAAACTATGGTAGGGTTAAATTTCACCTTTTAGGGTTAAACCCTCGCTCTAGGGTTTCACCAATTTTGATTTTTATTGTTGTAATGAATTTTCATAATTGATAAACACCTTAAATCAGCCACAAGAATGTTAGACAAGGCATCACAATCCAAGAGGAACAATATGACTTCTAGGGTTAAAAATCAACAATTTAGCACAAACCTTTGGATGAAGATGTCTAGAAAATAAAAGTAAATTGTTAGCTTTATTCTAGACAATGAAATAAATATTTTTTATAGTTTATATATTTTATATGTTTTTTTATTTTATTTTACAAGACATAAAAGAAAATAATTGAAAATTTAAGGTTTTGGTTGGTGAATGTTGGGAGTTAGGGCTTAGCCTTATCTCCACCTAGGGCTTATGGGGTCAAGAAGTATGCCCCTCTAAGAATTGGTTATCAACTTTTATGGATTAGAGTGAGAGATTAGGGACACAAGGCTAGTAATCTCTTGTCTAATCAATGCAAACTATGAAACCAAGGTCGTACAAGAAGGGTTTCCCCAAGGGAATAACCTTCACCAACAAGATCAACAAAAGAGTTAAAAAGAATACTTAAAACCCTTGCCAAGGAGCATAGAACTAATCAAGACAAGAGATAAGCACTTACCAAATCGTTTCAAGGAAGAAGGAAGAGATACAAACCCTAGACGTCCTCCCTCCAAGTAGTTGACAACTCCTCAATGGATTTATCTTGCTAGTTTATGTAGAATATTTAGCATTCACAATATTATTTAAGAAAAATATGCCAAGAAGAATAACAAGGAAAGATAGAGCTCCAAGAATTGAAACCAAGAAAACACCAAGTAAAGATCTTCTATTAAATGGCTCCAATAATGATCTCCAACAATTCACAACAAAATGAGCGAGAGGAGTGTCTATATTTATAAATGAGGCTCTCAACTCCTCTCCACTCTTTATTCCTGAAAATTAGGCTAAGGAATAAAATAAAATGACTTGTCATCCACACAAATCAGAGACTAAGTCAAAAGGTACAATTAAATGATGTTTTACATGTTTAAAACCCTCATAGAAGGGTGATGTCAACTTTAGAAGAGGGTCGATTTGACCTTTTTGGTACAATGTTTCACTTGAGGAGTCTTGGGGAGGGCATAAAATGTGGAAAGGAATCATCCTTGGCCACCAAAATTCCAACATCCACCCAAATAAGAGGGGATGGCCTCACCCCAAGCCAAAATAAAACCCCAAAAGTGGACGACTTCTCTAATTTGCTCAAAAAGCCATCAAAAGGTGATCATAAAGTGCATCTACATCAAAAGGGTAAGTGCCAAGTGATGTTCATCAAATGTCAAGTCACATAAGTGACCTCCACATCATTAAATTAGGCTCCAAAAATCCCCCAACATCCTCATGAAATCCCCCCAAATTAAGTTGGTTCTCCATTAGTGAGTCGATTTCTCTAAAAATATGCCAAAGGAGAGGGACGTTCTGAATTTTGACACATGGATAACGTATAGGATGTCCATTTGGATGAAAATATCTTATTTGTGCTTTGAATATGGTGACCAATACCTCAAAATCCATGATATGCCTAAACAAATGTAAAACTAGATAATCATGTGCAAAATAATCTCTAAAGACCCATGTGTGGTACATACATAAGAAAGAGAGGGTCTGTGTGGGTAAGGTGTGCTAAACCATGGGTGTGACAACCCTTACAAAGCGCAATCACATTTTACATAGCTAAAGAATAAGTGAGTAGTTAGGCCCCCGTAAATCATGTATCCTAGTAGATCCACCTCAAAATGCATGCATACCTACCTAGGACATAAATTCCTAACATTAGAGGGAGTTACCACATCCAAAGGGGTAATCGGTCGAAGAAATAAAACTAAGCACCTTAAGAATGGCGACTAAAAGGAAATTCCATGACCATCCACCTGGGGGGATCTAGGTAACCTCTAACCAACACTTGTACATCAAAATCATCACATCATGGATATATACAAAGAAATCATCACACTTTGGGCACATTGGAGTGGTCATATCTCTTGAAAAAATGTAGGGTACATTGTTGAAAATATGAGGTGTTATAGTTGGCTCCAACTTGGGCACATGTGCTCATATCGAGACTACATGATAACTCCAGAATATGGGAAACCTGTAGGCCTAAAACATTCTCACAAAATGGATATTAAATGCAAGGGAGGGAAAGAAACAAGTGTCTTATCCCTTCCTTGAGATAAAAATAAATTCATGCATGAAATAAATTAATGAAGTGTATGACACCAACCTTTAGAGAATTTAAAACAATGTAGGCATCATTTTCCTTTATTCAAATGAGAAAAAAAATACAACACTCAATAAAATGCAACACACATGTTAACCTAATGATTGTGCTAAAGATCTTATTCATTGTAGTATAGTCTAATATAAATAACATATCATACTAAGTAAAATCATAAATCCAATGTAGCCATTTCATGAGTTCAGCAATACCTTGAAAGTTTTCTTTGTTCTTGGTCACAAACCAAAATAGTGACACATCAAGGATCAAGTAAACACATGTCGGCATTTCCTTTACCTTTCTTTGGTTGAAATCTAAAGTATGGTCATGATCATGCGAAAGAAGGATGAAGGCATGCCAAGGTTTACTTGTATTGTTGCAAGATTCTTCAATCCAAAGGTGGATAGGGATTATGTAATCATATTTTTGGTCATAAGCATAAGGTAAACCATCACTATTACTCATCAAACCATCTATCAAGAGGGACTCTAATGGTGGATCCAATAGAAACTGACAAGAATATTGCTACCCCTCCTTGTTGTTCTCAATCTTATATATGGATGAAGTATGAGAAAACCCATCATGTATGAAAAAATATGTAAATCCATTAATCATGGCTGACTGCACCTATATGTGGAGCTGAAAATTTCTTGTAATAATCCCAAGGTCAAGCATGTTGATGTCTAGCATTAACACTAGATGGATTTCATTAAATGTGAAATTCATGAGTTGGGGACTTCCATGGCTGAAATTTTTTTGTTGTCAGTTGGCCATGAAAAACCCCTTCATGTCCTTGTAATTCAGCCTCATTGGTGGGATGAAATAGTTGTTCCTACACAATGAAGTTAGATTTACATTCAGTGACTATATTTGGTTGTCTACGAGACCATAAATCTACATTTTTTTCTCTAGAAACATCACCATCGGTATCATAAATGGGATCCCCATCAAAATAAAGACAATTTATATTCCATTTATGTTTTTCAATACAGAGAAAAGTATCAATATTTTCAATGACTTTGTAATCACGCTCTTCATTAAATAAGGGTTTCTCCATTAGGTTTTCCTCTTCCAAGCTACTAAAATATGTATCATAAAATTCAAAAGCTTGGAGGAGTATAGTATATCAAACCCTTGCTTTATAGTGGTAGAGAACTGACAGATGCGTGGATGATTTTATCATCGAGGTTCCCTTCATATATCTTCCCTTCAAGAGTATCTTGATTTCCAATGGAGGCATGAACATATTCTTCATCATCATTTTCTTCTTGAGGATTTGCAACAAAATCTTCAATGAAATCGTCATCTTCAAGAGAAATGCAAGGTGTGTCTTCAAGCTTTTCTTCGACAAGATCATCTTTGTTAATCACATCCCAAATTTCCTCGACATCTTTAACCTAGGGTACTTGTTCCTCATCCTTTTTCGATTCTGAAATGTTGTACAACATTGGATCATGGGAGGGTGGAGAGGGATGAGCTTCTTCTTGACCATTTTCATCGTATTTATCAAGAGGTCCAGGGACTTCTTTGATTGGCCTTAGTTCATTGTAAAAAAAATGATTTTTTGAATGGTGGGTAGCCATTGCTCATAGCAGTCCCAATGTCCAAAAAAAGCTTTTTGAAACACCAAAAAAGATGGAACTTCTCCCTTATCAAGAGATTCAAACCAATACTTTGCATCATCTTCGAAACCAAGTGCAAAATATTTCATCATGTCATCTTCAAAAATGAAGTCATTGTCTCTACAGAATTCAAGGAATGTTGAAAGATGGCTTGAGGCTAAATCACCATTCCCATGAAACTTTGGAATTTTATTTAGATATACATCGGATTCCTCATGAAGAGGAGTCCATACATTTGACAAGTCAAGGGGATCAAAACAATGGATGAACTTATAAAATTCCATGGTGGAGTCATTGTCACGTCCCCCCAGTGTGCCTAGCCAAATCTTGCAATCGTGCACCACTAGAGGGCATGTGACACCACAACATTTCTCACTTGGATGCTTGGCAACGCCAAGGATACTTCATCTAGACTATGCATCTTTACCTAGAGCATACACATACTCTGTTCTAGGCTATCAGTGAGTCACACTCCTACTCTAGTGCAACTCTTGTATACTGATACAATTGTTAACAGTTTAACACTTAGTCATATTTAATCATACATCCATGAACATGAGAATTCAAGAGAACGACATCAGAACAAATGAAATTCATACACATAAATAGTGCGGGCGGTACAAACTGTGCCTAACACTCGGCTAAGTCTTCGTTATTGCAAAATAATTGCAATATGAGCACTACTGGCTCGGTTTACAATCGACGGAGTCACACAACTTTCCTCACCTCACCAAGACACTCATACGCATATCCGTCACACAAAGACTCTCTGTCACAAAAATATCTGGAACCTCCCGTGATGCACCTCAGACATTCCCTCAATTGCAAACTTGTTGTCTCTTCATTTCCGCAAACTTCACAGATTTCAAATCTACCTCACACAAGCCTCCAATAGACCTGTGTTTCCAGAATTCCCCAAAATTGGCCCAAAAGGAGGTCGCCCCACTATGTCCACTGAATCCACCTCAAGGAAACACAATTCCTCCCATGTGAAGCAACTTGGCTCCTTAAGGGAGCTCGCCCATCTTTGTCTAAGCCTTCCTCAGAACCACAGAGCTCCTATTGCTTTCCTTGTCTTCAAAATCTTCCTTCCTTTGTTGTGCACCCATGTTCTCTTATAGAGACTCCAAAGGTCACCAACGTGAACTGTCACGTCCTTTGGGGGTTTCACACCGCTTGGTGAACCCATGTGTCCAAATGAATTTTCATGCTCCTTCATGGATCCAGTCGCCCAAACAAATCATTGTGCCCCTTCACAGACCCAGTCGCCCAAACAATCACGTGCGCTCATCAATCATTGTTCCCCTTGGGATTGGTGCACTCAACCTTGGTATGCCCCTCATGTCGACGTGCCCCAATCTCTTGGTCACCTTCATACTTGGGCAAGCCCCTTGGTGCATTCACATGCCCAAGGCACCCACTTTCCCAACTAGTGCAATACTTGGGTGCTAGAGCAACCCCAATTTTTATCTCCTTGAGGACTTGGGAAAGGGTCTTCACGCCCATCTAGTTGAAGACCTTACATCCTCCCCCAACTTAAGTCATTGTTGTCCGTGACAACATCCATAAAATTTACGATCCCCAATTCTTCACCTGAACTTGTGCCCAAACTTGTGCCCCCATCGCCACTAAGTCTATTGGAAACCCCAAGTTTCATCCCAACCGAAAACCCCAAATTTTGCCAAAGTGGAAACCCCAAATTTCCTTGTGAAGTGGAAACCCAAAGTTTCTACAAACCAAAATGTATTGCACCCAACTCCACATGATTTGTTGCATGAGCCAATACGGTCACTTCACCCAACTCCAAGGATGAAAGTCACCCAACTCTATTGCACTCTCTCATCATGATGTTGCTACCTTTCTACTATTTGGTGGTGCTATTGTTGTCGTTGCCTGCTATAATTGACTTTTGCCCACTTCACTTCAAAATTTCACCTAAGTGTTGAACTCATGTGATCTTTTTGTCACACCCATACTTCAACCAACTATGTCATGTCTTTGCACACTAAATTCCCTCGTGCCTTGGATTGATTGGTAGCTAGTCCAACCGTCGTGCCCAACTCATGAGAATGCACTTCCTCATACCTAAACTTAGTCTTTTATGTCGCATCTGCGTCACTTCGTCCAACTCCAAAGACTAAGGCAAGTGTGCATCCTTGCCTCATTATTCCTACCATCATCCGATCTTCATCAAGGAGATCCTCCACAATGTCTAAGTGTTTCACTTTGAACCTACTGGTGTGTTTGTACTTTGAATTCCTTCCACAATTCGGTCCACCCGCACAATAATCTCAGACCAAGGAAAGGTCTCCCCTCACCTTTCTACATTATGAAGTCACCCCAAAACAAAGTCATCTATGACAACTTGACTCCACTCTCCACCTCATGGCACAATTATCCAATATGTTGCACACAATCTACATCACATCCAAGTCTATGAAGATTCAAGGGAAATACACATGTTTACTCGTCCAAACAACTATGCACGTGTGACTCAAAATGCAATCAAGTCCACGAGTCTGGCTTCCTTGGTCGAATTCTCCCCATCTTCATCTACATCATCGGATATGAAACATATCACCTGCACCAAGAACTGCACATCCAGACTGACTTTGCCTCATTACTTCATCACCCGACCATGTTGTCACATCTACTTCTCCATGCTTATGAATGGTTAGGCTTGACCCTCAACCATGTTTCCCCAAAGCAAGAGAAATACCCATCCCCAAGTAATATCTTCATGTCGCAATCTTCCTGGCTACACAATCCTCCAAACGAAGGCAAGTCCTCAACTATCCTCCTTTCGTCAAGTCACCTCTCCGCAACTCAACATTTATGATGAGTGTGGCCAACACACCCTCAATCATCAAGCATCCCAATGAACTGTCCAAAGTGAACCAAGCAGGATGACTCACCTCAAAGAACTTCAATGCCTTGGGCAGTTTCGAACCAATACTCTTCCAACCTTAACCAATGACCTTGTCAGATCTCTGAGTCGTCGCACAATTGTCCACAAGTCACCAAGGTGTGCTCTGCCTCATCCGATGTCCCATACTAAAGGCGATCGAACACCACCCAAGTCACTTGGTCTGCATTCTTCCCATTCAAGTTGATTGCTAACAATTCTCGGTTGATTTCTCTACTAACTCCATCCATCTCCTAGAACGAAATTTCCTTGCACCTACTGCAAGATTTCAACTATGGCATTGTCTTCGTAACTGTTAAGTCATCGCATGGCCCAACGAATATAGTTAAGGCACCAAGCACCATGGCACCTCATCCATCCTCTCAAATTGACACATTGAGACCTCACTGTCTGCTTCACCACAATGACCTATCCAACACACCTCATCAAAGAGTTAGGTAGCTTTCTCAAGCCACCTCCATAATTGCATCCAAATCTGCTTAAGTCAACCACAGGACTCATTCAAGCAGGTCACCCCAATCTCTCCACACATTCATCTAATCAAGGTGTCCCAACTCCCAAATGACTTCTTCGAATCTGCACCACTTGATTCACCCTCAAGTCTGTTGTTTCTCACCGAGGAAATATATTGCAATTGAACCACCAAGTCATTTGATTTCCCTTCAAAGAAAACACTGCAACACTTAGGAAATGCAAGAACTCAAAACCAACCATACATTTCCAACAAAATCCTTGGCTACACCCATGGTTCAGGTTTGTTTCCTTGGACATTCACTTGCCCAAGAAACTGACTCTCTGCATGAAATCCCCTTAATCCTCGTCCGCAACTCTACAAATTTGCAAGACCTTCACTATGATACAAGGCCGAGTCCATCCGTCCACTTTAGAAATATGTCTAAGTCCCAAAATTCGCATGCAACTAGCCAAACTCATCTCCAATTTCTTGCCATCTCTGCACCTTGACTACTTCCATTTCAAGGCACTGACTGACTATAAATTCATATTGTTCTTAACTAATTATTGTAGCTCTAGAATACCTACCTCATCTAAAGGTTGTGCTCTACCCATTCATCCAACAACCCAACTATACTCAATTATTGTTCTCGGTTATGCATGAAAAGAAGATATCATGATGGAAACGTTCCCAACCAACTGCCTGTTGTAGAATTGCTCTAGGTCACCCCAGGTCGTCCAACACACCCAAGTGCTTCACCTTGTTGCAACCCATAACTGCTCCCATTCGAAATCACTTCTGCAATTAGATTTGCAACAATTCATGTGACAAATCATGCATTCATATACCTTTCTCAAGTGCTCGGTTCACCCAACGAACTCTGCACCTAGTATCTAAAGGTTTTCACAACAGGTTTGACACTGACTCCCGTCATGCATCAAACCAACCGATTATATACCCAAATTGTCTCTCCAATCAAGTCTACAACAAGTTCTTATGATGATTTATGTGATCACCCACCTTGTCCAAGTGCTTCATTTCACCACAAATTCTACTCTCGATCAACACAAGGTGTGCGCCTAGATCAATATTCCACCTCACCACCAATTGAACCACTGTCATAAGTTTGATGCAAAGTCTCCGATGAACCGATTCACTCCACTGAAAAATTCACTAAGTCTGTGAATGTTCCCACCGAACTGTCTTCACAACGAATTATCTCCTCAACAAGTGCATCCCATCGCAATTGTTCTAACTGTAGGAGTAGTGAAGATATCACCAACCCTTAATCAAAATATGAAACAAACAAGCTTTGATACAATATGTCACGTCCCCATAGTGTGCCTAGTTGAATCTTGTGATCATTCACCACTAGAGGGCATGAAATAACATGATGTTTCTCACTTGGATGCTTGGAAACACCAAGGATACTTCATCCATAATACACCTCTTCACCTATAGCATACCCAAACTCCATTGTAGGCTATCGGTTAGTCACACTCCTACTCTAGTGCAACTCTTATATATTTAGACAATTGTTAACATTTTAACACTTAGTCATATTTAAGCATACATATATGAACATGAGAAGCGAATATAACAACAACGAAACAAACAAAAGAGACACACGGAAAGAGTTAGGCGACACAAATTGTGCATAACACCCAACTAAGTCTTTGTTATTGCAAAACAATTACAATATGAGCACTATCGGCTCGGTTTACAATCGACAGAGTCACACGATTCATCTCACCTCATCAAGACACTCATACATAGATTTGTCACACCAATACTCTATGTTGCAACCATCTCCGCAACCTCCTATAGTGCACCTTAGACGTTCCCTCAACCATAGACTTGTTGTCTCTTCATTTCTATAGACTTCACAGATTTTGGTTCTGCCTCACACATGCCTCCAACAGACTTGTGTTTCAAGAATTCCCCAAAATTGGCCCAAAAGGAGGTCGCCCCACTTTGTCCATCAAATCCACCTCAAGGTAGCACAAGTCCTCCCATGTGGAGCGACTTGACTTCTTGAGGGAGCTCGACCCTCTTTGTCTAAGCCTGCCTCAGAATCACAGAGCTCCTCTTGCTCTCCTTGTCTTCAAATTTTTCTTTCCTTGGTTGTGTGCCCTTTTTCTCTTATAGGGACTCCAAATCTCACCATCGCGAACCACTGTATCCATTGGGAGTGTCGCACCCCTTCGTGAACCCATGTGTCCAAACAAATTGTTGTGCCCCTTCGTGGACCCGTTCGCCCAAACGAATCGTCGCACCCCTTCGCGGACCCAATCACCCAAACAAACTAATGCGCTCATCAACCATTTTGCCCCTTGGGATCAGCGCGCTCAACCTTAGTGCACCCCTCATTTCGACACACCCCAATCTCTTGGTCCCCTTCATACTTGGGCAACCCCCTTGGCGCGTTTGCATGCCCAAGGCGCTTGCTTTCCCAACTAGTGCAATACTTAGGTGCCAAAGCAACCCCAAGTTTTGTCTCCTTGAGGACTTGGGCAAGGGTCTCCATGCCCATATAGCTAAAGACCTTATATTCTCTAAGATGATCTTGCTTCAATGAGCCTTCATAATTGGTGGATGTGCTCACCTCTACATCCAACAACATCTTCAAAATATATGCTTTGAATCAATCCCAAGTTACCTTTTGACCTTTCTCTTGCATTGTACCTCTTTATATTTTCTTTGAGTGGAGTTTCCAAATGAGACAAATCAAGGTTAGAAATAACAATAATATCACCAAGACACAAATACAAGAAAACTTACCCATTAACCTAGTGGGATAATTTCGTCAAGAACCATAAATAAACCCACAAGGTCCTCCCTAACAATGACGCCAAAAAATGTTACCACCCAAACTAACAACCCTTGGGGGGATGTTATGGGGATAGCATGATATGGGAAATGCACCATTGTCACCTTATCAGAATCTCCCCTTCACTTTAGGACAACTCCTAGAGACCAAGGGGAGTATCCCAATCCTTCCAACTACACACCTCAATATATGTTAGATAGACAAGTGCCTAAGTAGCCAAATACCTTAAGAATATTCAGCCAAGTATTGGGGAAATAAAGATACAATATAAATAGGGTTAGGAGCTAATTATAAGGGTGTCAAAATATGAAATAAATATGATACAACAAAAAATACAAACCAACACTATGATTTCACCCTTTGAATGAAGAAACAAGTCTCTTTTACTGCACAAGAGTGAGATATTGTTGCTAAACCAAGAATTGATGATATACATGAGTTATACCTTGATTGTATGTTGTGAAATGGACTAGCTTGTTGTTTTTAAAAGATTCCAAAATCCGATTTATGATAATAAAAAAAGCATAAATTACAGATTTTAGGTGAGGAAAAGTGTCCCAAGAGTGCTTAAAAGCGCCTCGAATGATGAATCATGGGTAATTCAGCTAGGGAAATAAATAAACCTTGCAAAAACAACCTATCGATGGTAAATTGCAAGTGAAAATGAATAATATCCAAACAATTATCTCAAACTTGCAAAAAAAGGTGGTGAATCCCCCTAAAGTTTCACCAAAAATATTCAAAATGAAACATGACAGTAATGAATCGCTTAGGAGATGAATTTCACCATTATAATGTGTTATGTAAACCTAATAAACAATTCCAAAGTGAAATATGAACTAGGGTGGGGATAGATTTCACCTTTTAGGGTTAAACCCTAGTTCCAAGGTTTCACCAATTCTGATTTTTATTGTTGTTTTAATTTCCAGAATTGATAAAAACCTTAAATTAGCTACAATACTGGTTTTTTTTAAATAAACTAGAGATATTTTATATATAAAGGAAGTTGCGCCAAAGCAAAACAACGCTCAAAATGTATACAAAAATTGGCTCAAATTTGTTTGAGTCCTCTACTATGATTCTAACATAAAAAAATACTAGATACCTCCTTATACATTCGAGCAAACTTGTTGCTATATACTTTGACAAATTGACCAAACAAAAAGATGCATTTAAAATACATATTTTAAACAACAGATTCATTGTCGGATGTTTCCTGGAATTCTCCATGGTTGGGTTCATTATCTTCAATTCCCATTGGAAGTATTTCTCGGTCTCCTTATGTTTCTTTGGGATTCTCTGAATGAGGTTCTATTGCAAGCTGATTGTTTGAACCTGAATTGTAATGTTGGGGAATTTATATGGCTCTGAGCTATTGGCATTCATGCTCTATAGTGTCCACCTGTTGTAGGAGTGAAATTGCAATATGCTCAAGGGTGTTGGTTCTCTATCTCTCTTGTTCTAAGGTTTCAACTCGTTGAAGTAGGGTCATAATTAACTGTTCATGGCTGCTTATCTTGCTATTAACATGGTTTAAATTCAATATGCCCCCTTCGACCATGTTTTAGTGCATGCATAGGATGTGCTTTATGTCACTTCAGGATGGGTCTGTGATGATAGAGACAACCCCTAAACTATAGAATAAAGGTCGATTGTAATTTGTAAGGTTAATACCCCACAAAGACCAAAAATAATGCCACCACATGTAGGGAAGGGGCCCCAAATAAGCCTTATGGACTGTAAAATTACTCTACATAGGTTTATCTCTGAAAATACCTTTGCACTGTGAGATTTCCAAACCAATGGGAGCTTTCCACGCTATCCCCAAGGGTTGCACAAGACTGGTGACACCGCAGGGAAATTGCAAAACTAGGATACACTTTCGTGGCTCAAGTCGGAAGGTCCCAATAACCAGATGTGGAAAAAAATCCCAAATTTTCAAATGACAAGCAAGGGCCAATAAATATGGAAGCCTAAAGGACTTTACCTTGACCCGAAACCAGTGAAGGAGCGGAATACAATATAGAGAGGGATCGACAAGCTTACAAAGGAGAGAATTATGAGGAGACCCAGAAATCCTGAAATCACTACAGAAATTACCTGACTCCCATCGAACAACCAAGTAAAAAAATGAACCCCAGGCAGAATAAGAATATATCTCTCCCCAAAATAAGAAACAAATGGCTTGAAATGTTTCAAAAAATGACAAATTTGGAGATAAAACCCTATCAGGAGGAGAGTTTGGAGTCTGAAATTTCCCAAGAGAAGGAGGAAACGAACACCAATCTGAGGTTGAATGGAGAAAATAACCTCACGAAAATGATTGGAATGAGTTAAAAGGCCCATCGCATCGAGGTCTGGAAGAGTGAACCCACACGCACTAGAGTGAATGTCGAGCTCAAAATGATGTCCTTTGGAATGTGCAAGGCCTGGTTCATTTAATCCCCCAAGTTGTCGACCCTGCATTAGCATTAAAACCCACTTCATAATCATTTAATGGGTGGGGGGGAGGTTAATACTCCCATTAGCCTTAATTTCACCTTTCCTTAGGTTAATCCCCTCTTTGGCCTTTGATTAACATCCAAGTTTAGCTCTCTTTTTATATGAAAAGGGGAGTATTCTTCAAAGTTTTTTAGGAGATCAAGGACCCTTGATATGACGCCAGAGTAAACGTTACCCCCTGCAATATTGTTATGGATAATCTCCCTAATTACCATCATATAATCTCCACAAATTGTTATCTTTCAAACGCCAATCGAGAGAGCCAATCTAATGCCTTCGAAGAGGGAATAAGCCTTTGCCTCATTGTTTGTCATTGTACCTAAGCCCTATGCATAATTGATTGTGGTATGACCTCAAGGATTACTAATTACCCCCCCTGCACTTGTTTCCCCTTAGCTACAATAATGTTAGACAAGACAATGAAGCACAATCCAAGAGGGTCGATTCGCCTTCTAGGGTTAAAAATCAACAATTTAGCACAAACACTTGGATGAAGATGTCTAGAAAATAAAATTAAACCGTTAGCTTTACTCTAGACAATGAAATAAATATTTTTGACGATTTATATCTTTTATACTTTTTTGTATTTTTGTATTTTACAACATAAAAAAGAAAATAATCGAAATTTTAGGGTTTTGGTTGGTGAATGTTGGGAGTCAAGGCCCAACCTTATCTCCACCTAGGGATTATGGGGTCAAGAAGTATGCCCCTCTAAAATTGGTTATCAATGTTTATGGATTATAGTGAGAGATTAGGGCCACAAGGCTAGTAATCTCTTGTCTAATCAAGACAAACCATGAAACCAAGGCCCTGTAAGAAGGGTTTCCCCAAGGGAATAACCTTCACCAACAAGATCAACAAAAGACTTGAAAATAATACTTAAAACCCTTTCCAAGGAGCATAGAACTAATCAAGACAAGAGATGAGCACTTACCAAATCTATTTAGGGAAGAAGGACGAGATACAAACCTTATATGTCCTCCTTCCAAGTAGTTGACAACTCCTCAATGGATCGATATTGATAGTTTATGTAGAATCTTTAGCATTCACAATAGTCTTTAATCAAAATATGCCAAGAAGAATAACCAAGAAATATAGAGCTCCAAGAATTGACACCAAGAAAACACCAAGTAATGATCTTCTATTAAATGGCTCCAATAATGATCTCCAACCGTTCACAACAAAATGAGTAAGAGGAGTGCCTATATTTATAGATGACGCTCTCAACTTCTCTCCATTCTTTATTCCCCAAAATTAGGCTAAGGAATAAAACAAAATGACTTGTCATGCATGCAAGTCGGAGACTAAGTCAAAAGGTTTAAATGATGCTTTACATGTTTAAAACCCTCATAGAAGAGTGGCATCAACTTTAGAAGAGGGTCAATTTTCCCTTTTTGGTACAACGTTTCACTTGAAGAGTCTTGGGGAGGGCTTAAAACGTGGAAAGGAATAATCCTCGGCCACTCAAATTCCAATTTCCACCCAAATAAGAAGGGACGGCCTCACCCCAAGCTGAAATAAAACCCCAAAAGTGGACAACTTCTCTAATTTGCTCAACAAGCCATCAAAAGGTGATCATAAAGTGCACCCACATCAAAAGGGTAAGTTCCAAGTGATGTCCATCAAGTGCCAAGTCACATAAGTGACCTCCACATCATCAAATTAGGCTCCAAAAATCCCCCAA
>JASDQU010011021.1:4788-20322 GCA_032191745.1 Picea mariana
TACCTTTGAATAAAAGGAACCCGCTCTGATACCAATTGTTGGAATTACTAATACAACTGAGAGGGGGGGGTGAATCAATTTTCTTTGATCTTAAACAATTTTAATTCTATTAAAATATTCTTAATCTTTCATCAAGTGATCATCAACATTATACAGCATATGGACAGTAAAAGTAAAAAGCATCAGTCACACATAAGGTATACACAGAGACAGATTTTCACGAGGAAACCCATAAAGGGAGAAAACCTCTTCTTCTTCGAAATGATAGGCAGTCTTTTAGGTTCTGTACATCATCTCTAATTGAGCACCAAATCAATGTGAGGCTACTACCTCTGTTTTACAAGATGCAACCTGTTTGAGAGCACCAACTCTCTGGTTTCTCTAGCACCCACTAGAAGGAAGCACCAACTGGATGGAAGCACCAACTTCTTGAATGTTCCAGCACCAACTAGATGGAAGCACCAACCTCCAGTTACACAGGATTCAACCTGTATAACAGAGAACACTTGTTCTCCCTTGCACCACCCTACCACCCTGGTTTCTCTGGCTGCAACTAGATGGAAGCTACAACTTCCTGTGTTCAAGATCCCACTTGAACATCTGAGGACAACAGTCCTCCCGAGCACCTCCCAGCCTCCCTAAAATGTTAATAAATAAATAAACAGTCAACTACACAGATAAAACAATTCATACCAATCTTTCTTTGTTCTAAAAATCTGGTCTTCTACAAACTGTTCTGTTTTTCTTCCCTTCCTCTGTCTGTTTAGTGGGTATGCTCTGCATCAACTCGTTCTCTCATTCTTCTCTGCTCCAACTTGTTCTGTTATTCTGCTCTGCGTTTCATCTCATACTACACATATGCTCAATCTTCTCCTACGCATTCTCTCCTTTTACTTTCCTTACAGTTTCATTCTTTTCTCATATAGAACAACCACCTATACATAGTCTGTCTAATTTTCTTTTTATACACAACTACATGACGGTTCAACTTCCCAACTCCTTAGGCAAAAGAAAGACAATTGTACGAGCAACTGAAACACCAACTGAAACACTAACTGATTTGCAATCATGAGTCCGTTTCACTAACAGATTCGTAACTGAGGGGTTAACTGTGAGAGAGAACAATAACCTTCTGATCATATTCCAATTTATCCGCACCGTTGGATGAACTTTATTAATCTTGCCTTTAAATCAAGTTTCAGCAATTCGGCATTCCTGATGTTCAATGTTCTTGTCACTTACAAATCTTGATCCATGAAATTTCGTAAAGAAGTCGAATCAACGATCCAGATCATATCTTGATCTAACAGTTCAGATTACATCGCGATATCAGGATTCCTAATGTCAATAATCTTTGACATGTCCAACTCTCGATCCCTCAAACTCCGACAAGGACTAGAATCAACAGTCCAAATTCAACCTTAATCTGATAGCTCAGATTACATCGCGATTTCACATATCATGATATTGGGATTCCTGATTTCAATAATCTTTGACATGTCCAGCTCTCGATCCCCGAAACTCCGACAAGGACTGGAATCAACAGTCCAGATTTGATCTTGATTCAATGGCTGCGATTCAAGTCGCAATTTTGCATATCGCGAAATTGGGATTCCTGTTGCATTGTTTCTTTGACATTTCCAACACGCGATTCTCGAAACTCCGACATGGTGTAAGTCTGTTGACGTCACATGTGTTAAATAAGTGCCACGTGTCACCCTGATTTGTGACTTACATGTGCTTGGCATGTTGAATCAGTCTGACACTTTTCATTACCTGGTTTTGCCACGTGTTCCTAGATGACTTGGTTTGTTGACATGAGTCAGATTGACGGTCCAGATGTGATCTTGATTTGACGTCTCAGATTACGTCGCAATTTTTCATATCGCGAAATCGGGATTCCTGTTGCATTGTTTCTTTGACATTTCCAACACACGATCCTCGAAACTCTGACATGGTGTAAGTCTGTTGACGTCACATGTGTTAAATAAATGCCACGTGTCACCCTGATTTGTGACTTACATGTGCTTGGCATGTTGAATCGGTCTGACACTCTTCATTACCTGGTTGTTCCACGTGTTCCTAGCTGATGTGGTCTACTGATGTGAGTCGGGTCGACGGTCTAGATCACATCTTGATTTGACGGTTCAGATTCAGTCAAGATTTCACACATCGCTATTTCGAGATTCTCGATGTCAATATTCTTTGACATCTCCAACTCTTGATCCCCGAAACTCCGACAGGGAGTCGGATCAATGGTCCACATAACCCCCTGAGATGGACGGTCCTCCTGCTTTCGGGATTTGTGAGCTCTCTACTCCTTGCACTTTTAAAGATCGTGCAGGTTTTCCTCGATCCAACGGTGGTCGGACCCTGCGCTCAGATCTAACGCCTGAGATCTATCCTCCAGATCTGCGCACTCCTTTTGTCTTCATTCAGATCTGACGGCCATCGGGAATTCAGAATGAGATCCAGCGATCACTGGCGCTTCTCCTCCGGAGCGTACTTTGTCCTTGTTTTTCCTTCGCTGCATACTCTGATCTTTCCATCAATGACAAGATTACTTTGTCTGATAATAACCTGCCAACAAGAAGTCCATCACTTTTTGTGAAACCCCTCCTCCAACTACCTTTATTTGGAGGATGTTTTTTTATGGAGCCTCTTCTAAGGAAGGTGTTGGTGTTGTAGTGGTCTTTGTTTCACCTTATCAAGAGACTATAACTTTTTCCTACAAGCTAGAATTTGATGCTACCAACAATGTGGTAGAGTATGAAGCTCTTGTTTTGGGTTTAAGGGCTACAAAATACATGGGGATTGAGGAGCTATTAGTATTTGGTGATGCTAAACTAATTATTCATCAGATCAAAAGTATTTATCAAGCCAAGCACCCTAGGCTTAAGACTTACAGAAATGAAGTATGGGACCTGGTTGACAGTTTCTTCCTAGCTTTCAACATTTCATTTATTCCAAAAGAGGAGAATACCATGGTTGATTCTTTGGATGTCTCAGCAAGCCATTTCAAAGTCCCATTACCACCCAAATTCAAATATGATGTAGAGGTGAAATATAGACCCTCTATACTTGACAATGTATAGCATTGGAAGGTGTTTGAGGATGACAATGAGTTCAAAAATTTTCTTGATTCTGTTGATGAGTTCTCTTCTTTACATATTGATCAATATCATGATTATGAAAATAACCCTCATGCTGATGTATTTTTAAATAAAATTTCCAATCACCATATTGTTCAGTTGCCTAGCAACCATATTCCAAAGGGACTAGTTCCTTTAGAAAGGTTGTTTGATGGGAATGATGTGGCAGTAAAGTTTAAAGGTTCAACTGATGATTTCGATGTAACTGAGTACAATATTGGTACAGAAGAGGATCCCAAATTTGTCAAGTTTTCAAGTAGCTTGTCAAGAGAGAAAAGGGTTGAATATGATGAAATGTTAAAAGAGTTTGTCGATGTTTTTTCCTATACATATGAAGATCTCAGAACATACGATACAAGTATCATTGAGCAAAAGATCCCATTGAAGGAAGAGTCCAAGCCATTTAGGCAGAAGTTGAGACAAATAAATCCTATGTTGTTTCCCATTATGGAGAAAGAGGTAAGAAAGATTTTGTATTACCATATTATCATTCCTTTGAGGTATTCTGAATGGGTGGCCAAATAGGTCCCAGTGAGAAAGAATAATGGAGAAATCGGGCTATGTGTCGATTTCCGAAATTTGAACAGAAGTTCTAAAAATGACAACTACCCCTTACCAAAGATGGAACACATATTACAGAGGGTGACATGTGCATCTAGTATGTCCATGATTGATGGCTTTTCTGGCTACAATCAGGTCTCTGTCTTGCCTGGATATATAGAGAAGACAACCTTCACAACTCCTTGGGGTACATTCATGTATGCTAAGATGCCCTTTGGGTTGATGAACGCAGGAGCGACCTTTCAGCGAGCCATGGACATATCCTTTATTGGAGAGAAGGAAAATTTTGTGGTCATTTATTTGGATGACATAACAGTGTTCTCACAATCTGATAAAGAACATTATGGTCATTTGAAAAGGGTCTTCTTGAAATGTAGAAAATTTGGTTTCTCTTTAAATCCCAAAAAGTCATTATTTGCCATGAAAGAGGGGAAATTGTTAGGACACATTGTGTCAGCTGAGGGAGTAAAGATTGATCAAATAAGAGTAGAAGATATTCAAACTTTGTCACTCCCTAGATCCAAGAAAGAATTTCAGTCTTTCTTGGGGAAAATTAATTTTCTGAGGTTTGTTTCAAATTTTGTTGAGTTGGTAAAGTTTATCATGGCCATGTTGAGGAAAGGGAATTAGATCAAATGGACTATTGAATCTTGCAATTCTTTTTATCAAATAAAGAAGGCCTTGACTGAAGCACATGTTCTCATCAGTCCTAATTACTGTTGGCACAGGGGCAGACCCAGGGTTCATCTCCAAGAGCACACTAACAAGCCCTAACTACTGTCCCTTTCTGCAACACCTGCGAAGTAGATGCAGTCTCACCCGAGGCAGTTATGATGGGGTTGCAGGATAGAGATGTCTACAACCAAGGGGAATATCAAGTGGATCTAATATAAGAACAACACAACATTCATATATCACTTATCATCTAGGATCTACTCTACACATCTACTTATCCAATCTAAACAATAATGCAATCACAATATATCAATGACAAAGACAGAATACCAATCACACACAACACAAAATATACGTGGTTCACCCTCTCTCTAGGGCTACATCCACAAAACTATTCTTTATAATGTATTAAGACAAAGCATACAGTTCTCATATGCGCTCTTAGCTAGCAGATCCTCTTTATTCTCCTCTCTTTCTCTCCCCTCCATGTGCACCTAGCTGCAGGATTGATCTTCGCACCCAGCTAAAGATCTTACAATACTAGAAGGATCTCACACTTAGCTCTTCTCTCTCTCTCCTTAGTAATCTCTCACAACAACCAACAATAACCACTAGATCGATCAATAGTAATGATGAAAACAATGACCCAGGTCCTCTTGTACTTTATTTATACATTACTATAGCTCATCGACATCCTTAGGCTGAAACCTAGGTGTCCAAAACCCTATATACCAAAACCCTAGGTCAACTTGACCCGTATTTTCAGGGCTTTGCCACCCTATCTTTCCTTCATTCTCACCCAGTGCTTTAAGGCATCCAATGGTGGCTTCATCCACTTTATGAGTTGTCCATGATCCTTCTTTCTTGTTGATCTATCATCCTCGATCTCCTTGTCCAATGGCTTACTTCTCTCCATCTTTTCTGCGCTTTTGCTCACTTTGACCCAATAACAGTCATTGTGTCTCCCATGAAGTTCGCATTTTCCTTTTTCTTCCTTGATCTTCACTTGCTTCCATAACCAAGGGCCAACAAGCCCCCAACACTCACCTGTGACTCGTCCCGAGGCACTTCAGACCTGATCCTTCTGTTTTACTTCGACTTCTGACTGTGCAGTGTAGCCTCTGCTTTCTTCTCTATGCCTCCTTTTCCTCCTTGTGTAGACTGTCTTTTTCGTGTCTGGTACCCAGTTTCAACTGCACCTGGTACCTAGACCATTTTCTTCTTGTGTTTACTAAGAACTGTGGGGAAATTGGTTGTCATAGTACAATTTCAATTGGCTCCCATTCACTAATCCTTCCTTCCACTCCCCATTCAGAGTCTTCAATTGTGCAACTCCTCCCTCTGTAACATAAGTGATATCATATGGCCCTAGCCAATGCGTTCTAAACTTCCCAGAATGTTTGATGAACTTACTGTCATATATTAGGACTAGATCACCTTGTCTAAATGCAATGTTCTTGATGTGCCTGTCATGATAGGCCTTATCTCTTTCCTTCTGAACCTGCTGATGGAATCCTGCAATAAATTTGTCTTCCTCCAATTCAACCAACTGTGAAATCCTCTCTTGAATAGTGCCAGGTTCATCCATATCTATAAAGGTAGCAATTCTCAATCTTGGTAACAAATATTCCATTGGAACAATAGATTCAAGACCGTATACCAACTTAAAAGGTGTTTTCATTGTCAGCTTCTTGCAAGTGGTTCTATAGGCCCATAATACTGCTAGTACTCTTAGATCCCAATCATACATGTTTACACTGCAAATCTTCATCAGCATTGTCTCCAAGATCTTGTTGAATGCTTCAACTATCCCATTTTCTTGTGGATGGTATGGTGTGCTCTTTTAATGGTGGACTGAAAATTATTCGGTCATGGCTTCAACTGTCTTATTAATGAAATGTGTGCCTTGATCACTCATAAGGATCTTTGGGAATCCAAACCTGGTTATGATTTCATCAAATTTGAGCTGTAGTTGCACTACAGTCCTTAATTTATCTTGCTTCGGCCCATCTGGTCAAGTATTATGTTGTTGTAATTATGTACTTTGCTCATGTATGATTTCCTAGTGGGTTTATAGGTCCAACAAAGTCATTGGCCCATTTCTCAAATGCTTGTAGGTTTAGTTGTGGTGCTAGTGTCATTTCATCTCTTCAGGAAGGTTCCCTAACTCTTTGGCATACATTGAAGGCTCTGGAATAGTCTTTAGCATCTCTGTGTAAGGTAGGCCACCAAAGGCTAGCTCTAAGAACCTTCTATGCAGTTGCTTTTCCTACATAATTTCCTCCTATGATGCCTTCATGAGATTCTACAAGGATCAGTGGTCGTTCTGCCTCCATAACACATCTTCTTAATATCTCATCAGGTCCCATATTGTATAGATGTCCAACTATAAGTGAGAAGTATGCAACGTGCACTACTAGCTATTTCTTCTGAGGAATTGTGTACTCACTAGGTGCCATTCTTGTTGATAGGAACTGGACTATCTCTACGAAGTGGTCATCGATCTATCTAATGGCCAATAGTTGTGCATCTAGTATTGCATCCTCTAAACTGGTCGTCTCTTCACCATGTTCCAACATTGACAAGTGATCAGGACCTTTTTTCATTATCCCTGGCTTTACTATGATCTCAAAATCATATTCCTAAAATAGCAAAATCCATCTGCATATCCTTCCCCCCAACACTGTCATGTTGACTAGGTATTTTAGTGCGAAGTGATCAGTAAACATTTTAAAGTGTCCTCCCAACAAGTAGTGGAGAAATTTTTGTAATGCATACACCATGGCTAACCCTTCTCGCTCAGTGGTGGTGTAATTAATCTCAGCAGTTGATAGCTTCCTGCTAGCAAAGGATAACGGGTGGTCAATATATCCTCCTCCAGGTTGTGATAACACAGCTCCTAAAGCAATGGAAGACGCATCGACATGCACATGAAATTCCTTGGTCCAATCTAGGAAAACCAGAATAGGTGCAGTAACCATTTTCTATTTCAGTGTGTTGAAGCTCTGTTGGCATTCTTCTGTCCAACTAAACTGACAATCTTTCTTCAAAAGTTTCTCCATGGGTGTTTTGATCTGAGCATATCCTTTGATGAATTTCCCGTAATATCCTTTGTGTCCCAGCGTAGTGTGCAGTTGTTTGACTAAAGTAAGAGCGGGTAGATCAACTATAATGGCAATTTTGGATGGATCTACCAGCAATCCTTGCTTGCATACAATATGACCTAACAACACTCCAAATGGTGAAAATAAAATGCATTTCTTCAGGTTCAGGGAAATTTGACACCGCCTGCATTTATCCAACATTAGCCTTAGACATTCAATATGATTCTTCAATAAACTAAAAACAGTCCAATCATCAAAATATGCTTCTAGAAATTTATTCAAAAACTCCTTGAATGCTTCAACCACCACCCTGGAAAAGATGGTTGGGGCACTCTTCAATCCAAATGGCATCATTGTATATTGGTAGGATCCCCATTCTGTTGAAAATGTGGTCTTATGGTGATCTTCCATGGTAATTTGGATTCAATGGTATCATGATAATCCATCTGTAAAAGAATATACCTCTTGGCCTCCCACATTATCTAACACTTCGTCGGTGAATGGTGTAGGGAAGGGGTCATGCAAACAAGCATTATTCAGCTTCCTGAGATCTACACATATCCTAATCTCTCATGTCTTCTTGTCTTGTACCACCATATGGCTAATCCATTCTAACTCTTCGACAGGTTCTATAATCCCTGCTTCCAACATTATGTCGATCTCAATCTTCACTTTCTCCTTATATTTAGGGTTCAACCTGTAAGGTCTCTATTTGACTGGTTTTGCATCTGGTTTCAAAGGTATCCTCATCTCTCCTATAGGTCCTTTAGTACCCTTTATATAAGTGAAATTGGTTGGAAACAAGTCATGATATTCATGCAGTAACTCTGTAATCTTGTCAATGGTAGCAGCATCCCAATAATCTTCGACATTTGAAAACTTAGGTGTCTACTCTATTCCAATATTGACCTTCTTAATCTTGATCGATTGTCCAATAAATGTTTACTGAACTCCTGTTCCTTCCACATCTCTCTGACCTTATGTTTCTATGATGTTTACCTTCCTTGGATCATCATCTTCATTGGCGTTGATGTTGTAACAACCTTGTAGTTTCTGGAGAGACACAGTCCATTCGTCCTCATATTGATCTAAAGGGAGTCTAGAGGCCTCCTCAAATACTTTTTGTTTGACAATTTGTAGTGCTTGATCTACTGAAGGATATTGACTTTCAAATAAGAAGGTGGTTACAAAATTATGAATCATACCTTTCCAATCTGTAGTGATGAGGCGCAGCTCTGCTTGAAGGTACCAGTTGATAGGTGTTGTGTCCAGTGTGTTGATGAATTTATGTACCCATTGTTCTTGAGGAACATTTCTCTAGGCTTACTCATAGCTTTGCACATGTTCCTTTGGGTAGCTTCGACCTGTGTATCAAACTTCGCAACCTTCTACTTGTGCTGAGAACCACGTTGTCATCAGGGTATGACACTGTATCCAAACCGTAATGTTACTTTTGTGTGCCCCCCACCATCTTGTTGGGGTTTCTCTCAGGGCCTCATCCATTGCCAACAGTCTTTGTTGCATTGGTACACTCTCTTCAAAGTCCGACAAGAAGGTTTCTAAAGGATTTAGACCATCAAAGGTGGGTAAGTTACTTACTGTTTTGTTGATCCAGTGAATTTCTCTCGTTAGTCTAGCACATATTCTTGTAGATACTTCATACATTTTATTCTGCCAATTCTCCAGTTCTTCTTCTAAGTCTGATGAGCATACGATATCACTTCGCCATCTTAGGTTTCCATCGGCTGTGGGATTAATGTAATCCTACTATATGATTGTTAATTTGTATATGTTTTTCCGTTCATATGCATGGTCTTCTTCTCTGATGGGCTCTATGTATCATTGACCTTCATCTAGATCTAAGGGTGCAATGACCGTAAGGCCATATTTTTCAAAATTCATATGTCTCTTCTTTAAATCAACCACAGTGGAATTATTGAAGGCCCAATCAATTCCTAACAGCGCAGGGTAAGGGAAGTTGTCATCAACTATCTCAATTACCTCGAAATCTGCAAATGTTCTTACTCCATCAATGTCCATAGGGACATGTTCCAATCTACCAAATGGACTTATAGCTTGCTAGTTGGCCATCCTAAGACTGATAGGGGAATAGATCAACTTTGGTTTTCCCATCAGTGCCCAGGTTTGCTTCATCATGACATTGACCTCCGACCCTAAGTCAAGTACTACATAATCTATATCATATTCTCCTATTTGAGCATTCAAATGTAATTCCTTATTGGTCCTTCTCTTCTTACCGATTTGGTGTACTTGTCTATTCAGTAAGGGGTCTATTTTTCCTAGATCATATTGTCTGATTAAATTTTGTAACTCTTGTAAAATGCTCTCATCACGAATCAACTTAATACAAGTATATAGGAATTCCATGACCTTTCTTACCTCTTTTTATTCTTTTTGTGAAGCAGACTCATCAAATGCTAGAGGCATTACATATTCTCTCACTTCTGGTCTTGTCTTAAATGAGGAACCTTGGTATACTCTAAATTATTTTCTTTCCTCCTCAAACATTTGTCTTTCTTTCTTTGCATCAAATATTTGTGTCTTCTATGTAGCTTTCCTGATTCCTGAGTCTTCTGTAATCTTCCCTTGGGTCAGTCTATATTCTCCTATAACAACGCCACCTATGGTTATAACAACCACTCTAGGGTCTTCTCCGCGAGGTTTGGCATATATCAATTGCACTTGCAGGTTCTGTTGAGGTCCTCTTATTTCCTAAATCTTAGCTAGCAGCAAAGGACAATGTTCTATAACATGTTCAAATGAGCTACAGTAGTTGCAAGTAGTACAAGGGTTCTGGCAATCCCTTGCGAGGTGTCCTGGTTGTGCATAGTTATAACATATTATTTGTCCTTGGCCTCGACCCATTCCTCCTCCTCGTCATCTTCCTCTAAATCCATCGTGAGGATTGAATTTTCCTCTCCCAGAGGATTTGTACTGCGTAGAGTTTCCTTCTTGTTGTACTTCACCTTGGATCTTGTATATGTCTCTTTACCTTTCATGCATGAGATCATATGCCCTACAATATCTATCTTCATGTCCCATGGACTTACTAAACATGCAATACAAATTTGTGGGTGTCTAAACATACTTTTTCATGTAATAGCACTCACTAGGGCAATGCCTGTTTCTGCATACCTCGCACCAGGGTAAGGTGACTTGTTTCAAAGCGATCGGGGCTCCAGAGGCCAAGTATTCATGGAATAGAGGGAAGTGCTCCTTGTCATGGAATTCTAACATACATATGACACACCATATGTCTTCTCTTTTATCTTTTCCCTTGTCTTTCTTCATATCTTCGACCTGCAGAGACAAACTAGTTAGCTGACTCAAGATCTGACTCATACCTGAGATGGATTCTCCCATAGGGGTTGATTCTAACTTCATAACGATATCCAACACCTCAGACTGCAAAGAAATCTTTTGTTGCATCAGGGGAACTTTGATGTGTGGTAAGAGGGTAGCAATGAACCATTCTTTGTTCTGTTCATCTGGGATCTGAAAAGTCAATCGGCCTGTTAAGGTTTTGAATCTCTAATCGAATTCCCAAACAGGTTTGGCCACCTTCTTCTTGATCTCCTTCAGTTATGTAATACATTGTGACTCTGACTTGGGTTTCTTGAACTCTCCAATCAATGCATTCTTAATCTGATTCAGTGGCTTAGGCTTTGCAAGTCCTTGAACAAGCTTCATGTACCAGCTCAGTGCACGATCCATTAGAGTGGTACTAAACTAGGTTCTTTTGACAGCTTCATCCATGACATTTTTAATATTCCATACAGCTTCACATAGGAACCATTGTTGGTCAGGATCTTCAGATCCATCTCCCCTAAAAATAGGAAGTCTCATCTCATCTGCCATATATCTTCCTAGGGTCCCTGACTGAGTATGTGGTGGATTACTAGTGACAGTGCTCTGGGCACTTTGGTGGTTGGGATTACTCTGATTGCTTAATATTATTGAATCAACAGGAGGGATAACAGTACTTACTTCAATGGTCTCCATAGTTTCTGAAGTCTTAGGTTCTTCTCGGTGAAGCTCTTCAGCTTCCCCTTCCTCTATCCCAGCAGGTTCTGAATGCTCCTCGTCTGTCAGATCTGCCTCTTCTCCACTATAGAAACCTTTGTCCCCATAGTTCTGCTTGAATAGGTTCAAAAGGTGAACTTCTCTAAACACTCTCCCACTGCGCGTATGTCTAGCTTCTATGTTGTTGTCACTGTCTGAATTCTTGAACATCAGTCGTTCTAGATCTAACCAACCTACTGTATCTTCAAGATGTTCTTCTCATGCAATATCATCTTGAGTCTCAACTTCAGGAATTGTAAAAATTTCCCTCTGGGTCCCTTAAAGAAATATCTCCCAGCCTGGTTGTATGACTCTACTCTGTCAACAACAAACTCTGTGATGTAACCTCCAATGGTGTTATCAATCCAGTGATCTAATGCACGTCATATGGTGTTATCAACTCTTTTGACCTTCTTAATCAACTCCAACATCCAAACCACAGGAGGTCTAGATTGTATCTCAAACTGGGTATCTACTAATCTAGCTAGCCACTCGTATAGCTCTTGATGGATTCCCCCAAATAATTTTTTTTGTATATTAGTGAAGATATATTTCTCCAACCAATCCTCTATATTAAGATTAGGGTTCTTGTTTTGGGCTTTAGTGAAGTCCTTTTCTTGATCCTCTATCCACTATTGAGTCTCTATCTTTGATGGGAATTACCTTGACATTCCCTCAAGAATATTCATGTCCCAACAATGGAACCATTTGTTGGCATAGGGGCAGACCCAGGGTTCAGCTCCAAGAGAACACCAACAAGCCCTAACTACTCACCCTTTGGGAAACACCTACGAAGTAGATGCAATCTCACCCGAAGCATTTATGAGGGGGTTGTAGGACAAATATGTCTACAACCAAGGGGAATATCAAGTGGATCTAATATAAGAACAGAACAACATTCATATATCAATTATCAGCTACGATATACTCTGCACATCTACTTATCCGATCTAAACAGTAATTCAATCACAATATATCAATGACAGAGATAGAATACCAATCACACACAACACAAAATATACATGGTTCACCCTCTCTCTAGGGATACATCCACAGAACTATGCTTTATAATGTATTAAGACAAAGCATACAGTTCTTGTTTGCACTCTTAGCTAGTAGATCCTCTTTCTTCTCCTCTCTTTCTCTCCCCTCCCTGTGCACCCAGCTGCAAGATTGATCTTTGCACCCAACTGAAGATCTTACAATACTAGAAGGCTCTCACACTTAATGCTTCTCTCTCTCTCCACAGTAATCTCTCACAAAAACCAACAATAACAACTAGATCGATCAATAGTAATGATGAAAACAACGACCTAGGTCCTCTTGACCTTTATTTATACATTAAAATAGCTCATCGACATCCTTAGGCCAAAACCTACATATCCAAAACCCTATATACCAAAACCATAGGTGTCTAAAACCCCAGGTCAACTTGACCCATATTTTCAATGCTTCGCCAGCCTGTCTTTCCTTCCTTCTTGCACGGTGCTTTAAGGCCTCCAATGGTGGCTTCCTCCACTTTCTAAGTTGTCCATGATCCTTATTTCTTGTTGATCTATCATCTTTGATCTCCTCATACAGTGGATTACTTCTCTCCATCTTTTCTTCTCTTTTACTCACTTCGACCCAGTAACAGTCACTGTGTCTTCTGCGAAGTTCACATTTTCCTTTTTCTTCCTTGATCTTCACTTTCTTCCATAACCAAGGCCCAACAATTACTCCAAGGATTTTCTTATTTTCTCTTTTTCTTCATTTGACACAGTAGCAGCTATTTTGTTGCGTAAGAATGTTGAAGGGTTAGAGAAACCCATTTCCTTTTTCAATAGGGCACTGAGAGATGCTGAAATAAAGTATGACATCATGGAAAATAAGGTCTATGCTTTGGTCAAAGCTCTCAAAGATTTCAAAGTTTATGTGTTGCCTTCAAAATTCATTGCATATGTCCCTTCATCTTCTATGAAGGATATCCTCATCCAGCCTAACATAGATGGAAGAAGGAGAAAGTGGATTGCCAAGATCCTTGAATTTGATCTTGAGATAAAGCCCACCAAATTGGTTAAATGCCAAGGTTTAGCCAAGTTGCTGGTTGAATATAATTGCAAAGCTTTGGGGTTCAATCTTATCAACAATTGTTCAAAAAATCAGCTAGCAGATTTGTTTGATGAGGATTCTTGAGTCAGCTTCCCATTGGAAAAATGCACTTGGTACAAGGACATTATAGTTTTCCTATATAATTTGCAACCTCCTGATGGCATGGAAAAGAAAAAGGTAAGAGACTTGAAGCTCAAATCAATTAATTACTATCTTATTGATCAATTATTATATTGGAAAGACCCTTTGGGAGTTCTTTTGAAATGTCTAGACCCACGGGAAGCCCAAAAGATTATTTATGATTTTCATGATAGTTTATGTGGGGGGCATCACTTCTGGAGAACCAAAGCCTATAAAATTCTCAGGACTAGGTATTTTTGGCCTAGCCTCTTCACTGATGTATGTGAAAAGATAAGGTCCTATGTTAAGTGTCAAAAATTATCTGGAAAGAAGCAGCTCAAGTCTTTGCCATTGAAGTTTGTGGTAGCTTCAAGAACCTTTCAGCAGTGGGGCCTAGATTTTATTGGGGGAATTCATCCTGCTTCAAGTGGTCAGTATAGGTGGATCTTCACTGCCACGGACTACTTTACTAAGTGGATAGAGGCCATCCCCATAAGAAATGATTCCCCCAAGATAATCATTGGTTTTCTTGAAGATATTATGGCAAGATTTGGTTGTCCAAACAGAATTGTCACTGATAATGCTGCATATTTCAAAGATGAACCATTGATTAAGTTTTGTGAACAGTTTGGAATCACATTGATTCACTCTACTCCTTATTACCCCCAAGGTAATGGACTGGCAGAGTCCTCTAACAAGAGCCTCATTAATATCATCAAAAGATTGCTAGAAGACAACAAGAAATCTTGGAATTCAAAGCTTAAATTTGTGTTATGGGTTGAGAGAGTGAAAACAAAGAGATATCTTGGTGTCTCTCCTTTATAGCTAGTGTATGGAGTTGAGGCCATCTTTCCCTATCAAAACGCCTTACCTATGGAAACATTATTCCAATATTATCAACAAGAACTAGATGATATGATCAGAAGAATACAACAGCTGGTAGAAGTCCAACAGATGAGGGAACAACTACTGGACAAAGCCCATGACCATCAACAGAAGATCAAGTGGGCCTTTGACAAGAAGGTGAACAAAGAGGATTTCCAGCTAGGAGATCTGATACTCAAGTGGGATGCACCTAAGTAAGATAAAGGAAAGCACGACAAATTTGAGGCCTTATGGATCGACCCCTTCAAAATTTCTGACGTTTTTTCAAATAACACTTACAAGCTACAGGATTTGGAGGATGCTGAAGTTTTTGGTAGCCCTGTAAATGGGCATTTTCTGAAGAATTTTTTAACTTAAGCCATGAGTGGCTTCCCATGTCATTGTAAATATCATTTTTTCTTTTGTTTTTGGTATTTATAAGTGACTCCACAACCCAACACTAAGGCACTGAAACTACAAAAGGACTTCTTAGAGCCTCACAGGGAGGTCTTTATCCCCCATGGAGCCTATATGTTAACACATGAATTTTCCACCTGCTTCATAGGAATTAAGCAGTGATTGGGATTTACCCTCAGGAACATTATGGTGTAAATCATGTGGAATTATGCCCATGATTTCCATAGGAATAATGAAAACGTTGAGGTCTGAACAACTCAAGCACCCTCAAAATATAGTCAAAGGCTGTTTTTTCGACCCCTTGGTAAAAAAATGAAAGAAGAAGGGTTAAAAAACCCACTTTGTTGGATTTATCCTAAGTCGGGGGGGTTAATTTCATGTTTTGGTGCATTGTGACTAAGGAACATGTATATCTGGGCGACTACGAATAGCACGCTTAGATTTATGGTCTTTGGCCCATATTGGAC
>JASDQU010011021.1:25898-52613 GCA_032191745.1 Picea mariana
GAAACATCTTAACAGCACAAATTGGCACTTCTCCATGGTGGAGTAATATGACCATTGGAGGCATTATGATCATTCGATCGACACTCCCGAACGGTTAGGAAAGTAGTTATCAACTGAAATCCCACCATTGGACCATTGGGACCATGCCATAACGAATGGAATTGCATTGATTAAGAATTTTTGACCTGTTGGAAGAAATCTTTATGATGTTGTCTATTTATCCCTTTGAATAGTGCACCGAAAACACTTTTTCAAATAGTGACTACTCACACCCATAGAGAATTGACTACTATCGCGATGTGTTTATTGAGACTTCGCCATTGTTCTATTACATTAAGTGTTTGTTCACAGACCCGAGATATCCAATCTCGAGTGTGTATGTTGAGTGAGTACAGTGCTGTGGAAAATCCAGTGGAAGAAATACTAATCAAGCTAATGGATGAAAAGGTGATGTCCGCAGGGATTCAAGCTTCATCGATGAGAGGACTGCAAGCCTCCCCGACGACTGCTCATGGATATGGACCATCCCAAGCTGCGACCGGGAAAAGAAATGAGCATCAAGATGACTTGGCCAATGTGAAGCTGATCCCATCCATATTTCCCAACTACATCCCACCCCTGGTAGGTGTGGTGAGTCATGACAGTGTCCTGAGGGACTTCAACCACACAATCATTATTGCGTACCTCCCGAAGGGAATACAAGCAGTCAGACCGCAGTTAGAGAGAATTTTGACCTTGAATATCAGTGATTATAACTTACGAGGTCGCAAGAGCTATGGAATTCTCGTACCTCACAAATATTTGACCAAGACGAAGGGGAAGAAGTTGAATATCAGTCCCCAACCATGGACTATGGACATCGCGAGGTCCACTATTTTGAACGTAATGAAGATACCCCATTTTGGAAGGCACCAGGAGGTTAACGCGTATGTTAAACTCATGTTGTCATGCTTCCATGGTGGTTATCTATGGCTAGACAGAAGCATCATCATTGATCCGACGTTGATCCATAGGATCACCGGTTTAAGCATGTAGGGACCAGACCCGTAGGAATTTTATCCAGGGAAGGTTGTAGATCACGCCCTAGAACAGAAGATTAAAGACACCTACGGTAATGTGGAGAAGGGGACACGAGGCTACAAGGTAGCCTCCATCCAGAATGGATCAGTGCACCTTTCTTTCCAGTTGATCACTGGTAAGCTAGTAAGGAAGAACATACCCATGCAGGTCACAAGGTTTGTTGTTGACCTTGCCAGAAAATGCGTGGAGGGATTACAAATGAATTGGGCTAGTTACCTAGTCAACTAGTTAGAATTGGACTACCGCGAAGCTCAGGATCAAGGCTATGAGTTCCATTTTAGATGGATGTTGATCCTCATCAGGTTCATTTCTTAGGAGATGTCGGAAGGTGAGACCTTCCCAGAAATTGAGCCATTCGAACCTCTAGATGTGAAGTTCACCATGATCTAGTACACGAGCGATATGGGAAGAAATGGTAGTCGAACATGGTGTTCCACACCTACTACCTGCAGCTAAAGATGGATATTGAGTCTTTCCCTCAAATGACGTTGAATGCCCTTTATAGGTTCAGACCATTAGCGAAGTTTCATGCAGATAGGTACTTTATCTATATCACTATGTGTGCAGATGAAAGTAAAGAAGAGCTTCAACCATACTACAAGCTTACCAAGGAGGACATGGAAGAAATCACTAAGGAATGGCCCGTGGAGTTCCTAATACTAGTTGACCAGGCTGAACTATCAAACCCCGACCTAATCAGAAGCCTAGTGGTCACTTGCGAAGAATATGATGCACCCAGCAGTAGCCAAAAGAAGAAGATGGAAGAATTACAGGAGCTGAACAATGCATCCGAAGAGACTGCTTCTGATTCACCTAGAGGAGGAGGTGGTGATGAAGTAGACAAGGAAGAGGAAAAAGGAGAAGAAGATAATCAAAAGAAAGGAAAAGTAACACTGCCTCATAATCCCCCTGATGAAACAGAGATGTCAAACAAGAGAAAGGTTTCCCCCATGAAACCTACATCGCGGAAGAAGTCCAAGGCCAGTAAACCACAGATGTAGTCTGTTCTCATGGTCGATGACTTCGACTTCATTATCGCAATCATATCATACACCTCGGAGGACATTTTTCATAAAAATGAATCCAAGCGAGAAACTATGAATGATCGCATTGAAGCAGAACTGAGAGGATTAAAACAAGCACTTCACTCCAGCCGCATAGCATCCACTGCACCTCTACCATCAGAAGAGACAGAGTTGGGAGATGAGCCTACCCAACTCCGCAGAATAGTTTTTGCGACTGAAGCTCGCCTTTGTCGCATGAAATAAGAAAAAGAATAGGCCACAATGGCCCTGAAGCAAGCACAAGAGGAAGTCATTGAGTAACATCAAGTTGCGTAGTAAGAGAAGGATGACCTCAAAACCAATTTCGAAGAAGATAAAGTGCAAATCTAGCAGAAGAAAGAACAATTGCTCGTGAAGCAGGTCAGATTTAAAGAAGCAGTCAATAGAGCACTTTTCTCTGTGATAGGCTTGGAACAGATGGAAGAAGACCCGATATAAAATCAAGTCACGAAGCTTGTTGAAGCCATTCAGTAGCTTTAATAGAGAATAGAAGAACTAGAGCTACAAACAGTGCCAAGCACTCCGCAGGAAGTGCGGGAGCATAGACAAGAAATCGCCCGGATCACAGTTGAGAGAATCAAAGCATTAGCCATGGAATGTAAACAACTAAGCAGTCGTAGTGCGCAGACTTATTAGTGACTTAAAGAGGATCCCAAACTAAAGACACTGGAGTCATAGCTCCAGGAGGAAAAGCAGCAAGCAACAACAGTATAAGTGCAGTTGAAACTCATGTCAGCAGTTGAGAGGATGAAAATATCCCAAGAACAATGCACATCTCAGCAACAGGTCCATGCCAGACAAAGAAAAGTCATGGAAGTGATTCAGAAGCTCCAGCCAGTCCATGATGCAGCTTGCCTACTTTTTGAGGAGATTGAACGTAGAGGAGCAGAGTTGGAACAAGTAGTCACTTCGGTAGAAAAACGCTTAGAGGGACTTGTGAACGAGGCAGTTATTCAAGATTTCTCCAAGTAGGAGGCCTTGGAGTAGCAGCAGATCAAAGTAGTTCGAGCCAAGATCAAGGCTTTTGAGGCCAAGTTACCAAGACCAGAGTGACTCGGGACGAGTCACAGGTGAGTGTTGGGGGCATGTTGGCCCTTGACCAATTATTGGAAATCCTTGGTCATGTCTAACCTATTTTGGGACTTCGACAGGCTAGTTGACGGCAGAGCGCAAGTCAAAGGTAGAGCACAAGTCAAAGTGGAGATCGCGGGATCCCAGCCCCTTCTTAGGGAATTTTTGGGTTAGGGTTTATGTAACTTGTATGGGATCTCGACCCATGGGTTTACCCATGCTTAGGCCCATTTTGTAATTTATAAATAGATAAGCTTGGTGTTGTAAGACATAGAATGCAATCTATGTGATTATAGAGCCGAGGTGATAAGTGATAGAGTTTGATATATGTGATTGTAAGAGGAATCTGATGGCTTAGTGCTGATATTATCTAGGTGCAAGAGGTGTAATTTATCCAATCTGTCTGATTTGGATTTATACATATTGTGTGAGACTTGCAAAGCTAAGTGCAAGAGATTGTAAGAGGCAGATTGTAAAGAGGCTTTGTGTTGTAACCTAACTCAAGGAAGGAGGATCTGGCAAGGTGTGTGCAGATCTCTTTTCCTCTGTGGAGTAACATTTTGATGCTCTGTGTCTGTAAGAAGCTTGATAGAAGAGAATAAGAGTTGGTGGATGTAGCCCCACGCTGGGGTGAACCATGTATATCTGGTGTCTCGGTTGCTTTGTGTATTATGGTTGTATGTTGTTCATGTGATTTATGCTTAGTGTTGTCATATTTATATATGTTGAATATATCTAATAAAGTAGCTCAGTTCTTAGTGATATGAATGAATGCTAGATATGATCTGTCTCTATGTGCTAAGTGCTTGGATGTGATAGATCTTGTCAAGTACTACATTGTTCTTTAATTAGGGTTTTGCATGCAAAGTGAATAAGGGTTAAAAGCTAATGAATGTTAACTGCTACGTGCTTTCTTAGGGTATTGTAATCATAGATCTGTGTCCCAGCTAGGTTGCATACACTTGAGTCCTGCAACCACCCCTGCCTCTACCTCGGGTGAGACTTCATCTTCTTTTCAGGTTTTGATAAAAGGGTCGGTAGTGAGGGTTTTGTTGGTGAGTTTTTGAAGTGTTGAACCCCGGGTCTACCCTTGTGCCAAGAAACAATAAGACCATCACTACATGAAGTAGTCAAAGTATAAGTTCATCTTAAGGTTGAGGCCCTCAAGGAGACAATCCAACTTTCTAAGTGATGCTAGTGAATATCCTCTCTAATCACCTTATTCAACTCTTGCTTGGTAGGTATATGGTGAGAAAGAGAATTCAAGGAGAAACTAAAAGGGGGAAACTTATCAATAGAAACAACAAACATGTTCACCTTTGGTAGGGTCCAAACCAAACCAATCGGCCATTCTGGGACAAAATCGACCCAATATGTCAATACATGCTACTTCTATGATGGATCAACCCCGATCCATCCCTCATCCCACTCCCCATATTGACTAGTTCTTATTGGTTCTTCAACCCTATTTTCTAGTCGACTTGGCTCAAATCCAAATCTAAACCTTGAATAGTTCAATTTTCCAAATACAATAGAACAGTTCAGTTTTCTCCATGATGCATGTATTTAGACCAACTATAATAGTAATATAATATCTTCAAGAGCTTTGTAGGTCCAATTTTAGATCGAAAGTGACCTAAATCTCTTCAAATACTCAAGATATCTACCAATACCATTTACACAAGTGAAAAAATAACTTCAATGTGCACTCAAAAAATGATATGTAGTTGTCACAAGCAACTTCAATATTTGAACAAAAAATGAGTTAACATCACAAGCACTCTAATAATTTCATATGTAGACAAATCACAAATACGAACACCAAAAAAGAACTCACACAAATCAAAGATGAAGACACTAATATTTATGTAGTAAAACCCTCACAAAAGGAAACATCTACAAAGAAAGAGAAAATTTGTATCATTTATCAAGAAATCTTACATCTTGTACACTACTCTCCATCATGTCAACAAGTGATCCTACATAATCTTTAAATAGAGAGCATGGAACAATGAGGTGAATGGAAAAAAGCACCCCAAATAGCCAAGAGAAATCATAGGTTATGCATCGAATGTCTTCATGTATATGTAATTCTAACAATAAGGCCATCACTCAACCACATGAAGTGGTCAAAGTACAATTACATCTTAGCGTTGAGTCCCTTGGGAGGGACGGTCCATGTAACATACCCAACCCCCTAAGTAACATTAAGGAGGTGGAGTAAATGGATTTTTCCAATAAAGTCACTTTTCCAAAGTTACATATAATCTCACAATCATGTTCTTCTCATTGAGATCTTTCCAGCAACTATACTCTTGTTCAATTTCAAGCTTTGAGTTAGAAGTTATGGCCCTTTAAATTTTTCCTAGGGATTTTCTCTCCCATGCAAGGTCATCATCCATACAAGAGAACACACATGCCATATGATGTGGCATCATATGGTGGTATGTCACCTTTTAAATGGAAACTCCCCATAGTTTCATGATTATCAAGGCATTTTTCTTTTTCTTTGGCTTATCTCACTCAATAATAGCTCCCTCAAAGTGCTGTTTTGCACCTTCAAAAATTTTCTTGTTGCACCCGAAGATTTAAATATGGTGACATGAAACATCTCCAAATATTTTTCTCCATGTGATGCATTATCACATCATTACAAAAGTTCCCTTTATGACACCTGTTAAATTTTCTTAAACCCCAGTCATAGCAATTAATTCCTAGTAAATCCTTGATGATATAAAATGCAGATCTACTGAATAAAAGCACATTGATATTCTAAACCATAAATTGTAGAAAAAGTAAAAATAGGAAACCAAACATATGTACATAGATATTTTTGACTAAATACCCCTGGAAAAACCTCTAAGGGAAAACCGACAACAAGATGATTCTATTATGAAAATTAGGTCTCTTGTAAAAGGGAAAATGGCCCATTGAGAGAAATACAACTACAAACACACCAGTAAAAGACCTTGGCTGAAAACCTTATTCCATATCTAGAGTCCTCTAGTTGTATGACGACGGTTGTATGGCCTGGATGTACACAACATGGCCCACTAAGGGTTTTGTGACTACCTTCGCGGCTTGTATGGACCCATATGAACTGTACGATATTGCTTTGTATGTTGTATGACGGCTTGAAAGTGATTGTATGGCCTCTATGATCTCATCTACCTGTTGTATGGCCTTCCTAGAAAATAACTTGGCCTATAGGCCCTCCTTTACCTGTTGCATGGCCTTTCCTGAAAATAACTTGGCCTCTGCCTTGATAGTACAACCCTCCCGAGTCTCTCCTAGTTGTCGTATTCTCTCTACTTGTTGTCTCTAACCTACATAATGAAATTTCTTCTTCACTCTAAGAGTTACTAACTCCAAATCAATATGTCTCCTCCTCTCCCTTGGCTTCATTTTATAATATTGAGATGGTACATCCATGGGGTCCTCCCTTTCCCCAACGGTGGCTAATATATTTATGGAACATTTTGAGTCTTTAGCATTAAACAACTTTCATCTTAAAACCAAATGTTGGTTTCGATTTGTATATGACACATTTTTCATATGGCCTCGTGACCATGCCAACTTGGTCTCTTTTCTCAATCATCTTAATAACCTTTCCCCCACATTCAATTCATTAAGGAAACCCAAAAAGAAAACTCCCTCCCATTCTTGGAAGTTCTCATCTCTCATCTTCTTGATGGCTCCCTCTCCAACCAATTCTATAAGATGAAAATTCACACTGACAGATACCTAAATGTTAGTTCCCACCATCACCCATCTCAAAAATCTATTTTCCTAAAAACCTTGATTACTCATGCCATCTGCATATCCACCCCTCAATTCCTTATGGAGGAAAAGGCCCATTTAACCAAATCCCTTTTGTCCAATGGATGCTCTCTCTCTCTCAAATTAACATATCCTTCTTCTCTGCGAGCAAACCTAAACCCAAAACATCCTCTTCCTCCTCTCCCCCTTGTTCTCTCCTCTCTCTTCCTTATATCCAAGGCACCACCAATCTCATTGTGAAACTCTTGGCTAAGAAGAATATCGAATTCGTGTTCAAACCCTACAAAACCCTCAAAGAACCATTCATAATAGCGAAAGATAAATATGACCCGATGCTTGGCCCGAGTGTTTACCAGATTACTTGCTCCTGTGGGAAATCTTACATAGGTCAAACTAGAGGAACCTTTAAATTCATACTTAAAGAGAATATAGATGATATTACCCATAATCATATCTCCAAATCATATATCGTCAAACACTCTTTTAAATCCAAGCACCTTATTTTCTTTGACCAAACTGAAATCTTAGCACCAACCCCTCATTACTCCTCTTGTCTCATTAGTGAAGCTCTCAAAATTGAAAAAAATCTTAATAACTTTAACCACGAAGATGGCTACAAAATTAACCAATCCTGAAATCCCATCATTCATCACATTGACCAATAGACCTCTACCTTTGAGATTCCCCTACAAATCACTCCTCTCTTTTTGGCTAAACAAATTCCTCGAATCTAACTAATCCTCTTTTGGCATTTTATCCCTTAATCTCTATGAATTCCACTTTTCCCATTGTTTTCCCATTATTATTATCTCTTCATATATTAAATGCATTGTTAACTAAATATATCACTTGACTTTATCTCATACATTAAATTCCTTTTTATATTCTAATATTTTTTCATTATAATAACATTAAATCTCTATCTTTAATTATTTTATTTTATTATGAATTGTCCTCATCAACACTAATGAATATTTTTAATAACCCCCCCTAATCTCAACGACTCTATCCTTGCCCTTACTTTAATACACGGTTATTAATAATTTAATGGTTTGTTATTATTTTAATATTTTTTAATTATTCTCATTTTTCATCTAATCTTAACAACCTTGTTCCCCTATTCTCTCACCTTTATTGTTTACCTAATCCCAACGACTATTTTCAATTCGTTGAATGGTCACTTGTCGATATCTTTCTATAATTATCTCTTACTTCATATATTAATCACATTGTTAAGTAAATATCTCCCTTGACTTTATCTCACACATTAAATTATTTTTTCTATTTTGATATTATCTCATTATAATAAGTGTTAAATCTGTCTTTAATTAATTTATTATGAATCATCCTCATCAATTGTAATGAATATTTTAATATTATACTACCCTAATTTCAATGATTATGTCCTTACCCTTATTTTGATCACTGGTTATTATTAATTTAATACTTTATTATTAATTAATACTTTTTAATTATTCTGATTTTTCATCTAATATTAACGACTTTGTTTGCCCTAATGTATTACCTTTGTTGTTTACGTAGTCCCAACGACTATTTTCAATTCGTTGAACGGTTACTTACAGATATGCTTCTATAATTACAAACCTCGGCACTCTTTTGCAACATAGAAGCTTCTTATGACCCTAATGATGGGTAGAGAATCCACTCAAAATGTTGAACATTTCAAAACTTCACACATAGTTTTTATTCAAAAGATTTCCTAGCATTATGACTAACTGTGCAAACCTTCATATCCAAAATCATGAGACTTCCTAGATGCCAATTTTTCCTCAAACCTAACATCTCGACTCACCACGATCTTGTTTTGCACTGGAATCCAAATCATATATGCCTTTGAGGTCTCAATAGCCAATAAATAATCCCTTCTCTATTGAGGGCTCCAACTTTTTCATGTTCTCTACTTGTACATGGATATACATTGCACAACCAAAAATGTGAAAATGGCCAATCTTTGGCTTCACTCCAATGAACACCTCTTTTGGATTCTTTTCCTCCAAGACCTTATGAGGACTCTTGTTTTGTGCATACATTGTTGTATTGCGTGCCTTTTCCCAAAGGAACATGGGTAGATCCTAGTCATGAATAATCTCCTTGGTAGTTCCAATGATGGACCAATTCTATTGTGGGTTTTAAGGTACTATCAACTTCCTCTTTATCCCTGCTTCTCTGTAGAAATCATTGAGGTCATTTGAGTTGTACTCACCCCCATTATTTGACTTTAGAACTTTGATCTTCTTGCATGTTTGATTCTCCATGAGAGCCTTAAACTCTTGAAACTGATTGAATAACTCACTCTTGGTCCTCATGAATAAAATTCACGTCCTCCTAGATAAATCAACAATGAAAGTCACAAAGTAAGTGGACTCACTCATTGAATCTACTAACATTGGACCACACACATATATATGTACTATATCTAAGATCCCCTTGGATCTACTCTCGTTGCTTGGAAAAGTAGCCTTGGCATTCTTTCTAAGAGAACACCACTTGCATACTCCCTATCACTCCACACTAAACTCTGGAAGACTAGTGAAAATATCCCTCGGTGCAGGTAGAAATTTGTGATGAAAGTGACCCATCCTTTTGTTCCAAAGCTCACATAGGTCATTACTATCATGAACCAAAGAAGATTTTGGTTGGGCCTTCAACCTATATATATTTCCCTCTCTATTACCAAGAACTCATGTTGAGTCAAGGCTAGATCCTTTCAGTCGAATAATAACCTAACCATTCTCAAAAATAATGGTGTATCCCTTGTCCTCCATTTATGAAACTAAGAGAAAAATAATTTTGATCTCTAGAACAAACAACACATATACTACCTCCAAAAAACCTCTTGAATCCATTTGAAACCTGACTATCCCAACTCCCTCTACACCACACTTAGAATTGGCACCAATATCCACATGCAAATTCAAGTCATTCTCTAACAAACTAGTGAACAAATATTGTGTCCCGTTCATGTGACGAGAAGCCCCACTATCCACAAACCAGAAACTATTGGAAATTGTGCCAGAAATACAATATACCAATAAGAAATCCTTCACAAATCTCTCAACAAACTCTTTGACTTTAGTTTATGCATATCTTTCTACCTGTTGAGACTTATCCTTCCCTTTCTTCATGTTGGGACAATATTTTGGTACAAGTTTTGGAAACTACCCAACCCGTGCAAAAGAAGGAAATATAGGTGGTGCACTTTCGCATACAGGGGTCAATGTGTGCAAAAGGAAGAAGACTGATGGAATTCGTTAAGCATTTTGGGTCCATTGATATGGGATAATCCCTATTGTAATTGTATAAATATGTAATGGTTTTGGGATAGAGATAGTGAATAAGTATGTGTGACTGAATGTGAGTATGCAATGTATGCGAGGATGAAAGAGTGAAGAGCGACAAAGATAGAGGGATAAGAGAACAAAAAGGGCATGATGTATGAGCGCAATGCACACATTTTGTAATGGATGATTCTGAATAATACAATAAGAAGCTAGTCGTTGTGGACATAACCCATCTTGGGTGAACCATGTTAAATATGGTGTCTATGTCTCATGATGTGTTTTTTTTTCTGTTTATTTCATGCATATGATATATATATGTTATTATGAATATGTTACATGTTCTTATGTTTTTGCAGACATGATATAAGGTATAATGAACTAATGTTAAGTATAATGGTTATGATTACTACCTTCCATCCATTCATCACTGCGGAAACCTGGTTCCTACATTTCCCATATATACCTCGGGTGAGACTTCACCTATTTGTGGGTGATACCAAAAGGGCCAGTATCTAAGGGTTTTGTTGGTGAATTCATGTTGAACCTTGGGTCTGCCCACTATGCACCAACAAATGGTTATGTTGTTGGGACTGGGATCTACGACTGAGGGGAATGTGGAAGCTGACTAAGGAAGACATCACATAGTGGTTAGAGGAAAAGGAGCACAAGTTTTCCATAGATCAGAATAAGAACCCACAGATCAACTCGAAGTAGTGGCTATAGAGGATTGTATTTACAGACTTACATGATATTTATTTATTGATTTCCCGATAGTTTTGGTTGAGTGGTTATAGAGGTTAGCTGAAAAGAACAGAACATTTTTCACTATTGTTTCAAGAAGTGGAACCCCTAAGTTGATCCACCAAGTTAATACCATAAGCAATCATATCTCACACGCAGTTCATTTCTGGCTAGATAGTGTATTGGGGGGTTATATTATTGAGTTTGCTACAGATTATACCCATTCATATAGTGCTTCTAAAAGAGAGTTCTTTAAATATCCGTGCGGAAGATATTTGAAATCATTGTCTACTTGGATCAAGATGTTGTTGTGTGATAAGGGGGTTATGAAGTTGGAATTTGATCACCCTAGTAGCTAGGCGCCTTCATGCGCATAGGGGGATTGGGGGATGACTAGGGGTCGATCTAAGTGTATGAAGGAGAGGGATGCAGGAAAGAATAAATAAGGAACACAAGGACTGAGAATGTTGAGAGAACAAGTAGGTGCAACGTAAGGAGAGATTGGAGTGTTTCACGGTGGAAAAATATTTTGGTATAGTAGGAAGAGAATTGTGGCTAATAGAGAAGGGATACACAGTTAGATTGAGGAAAGCAACACTGACGTAGTGCTCCAGATTGAAGGAATACCTCACACAAAGGAAGATAAAAAGGGCCATCAGCTCAGTCCAACAAAAGGACATTCATTACGTCCTAGTAGCCATACTGATGCTAGACTCTGTGTCAAACCCACAACCCCATGTGCATCTCCGAGGTCTGAAACTTTGTCACGAACACTTGTAGTTCATGAAGGAAGCAAGGATAGCAGTAAAGGTAGTCAGAGTAGTATAAATAGTACACCAACCTAGATCCAGTTAATGACATTGAGGAATAATACTACATAGTACACAATGGTGGGGATAGACCCCACTTTGAGAATGCCTATCTTCCACGGAGCAGGGACAGAGTATCTGAAACAATATTTGTTTGTCTATGAAGAAATATGGACCATAAAGTAGGTCCAAGATGATGATACGAAAATCATGTAGTGAGTGACGACATTCAGAGATTGTGCGTTACTCTGGTATATGAAGTATCAGTCCATTACACCTGCGGGACACGTTAGAATGTTGGCAGACATCACGAAAGCCATGTTAAAAGAGTTCTAGAAACCAAAGTCTGAGTCACGGTATATTATAGAACTAAAACAGATCAAGCAATTCATGGATGAATTAGTATGGGATTTTGACTAGAGATTCAATATATTAATGGATCAATTGATCTTCCAGATTCCATATGAGCATCATAAGGAATGTTTCATTACAATATTGTTACAAAATATATGATGCCCATTGATGCATCAAAAGATTATGTTGCAATTAGAAGTGTTAGATATATCCATGAAGTTGGAAGCATCCCCTCTACAATAAAATGGCATAGGGATGGCTCAGGTTCAGTCGTAGTTAGCAGTATTGACAATTCAGTTGCAGGATCTTGCTAAAGGGAAGGAAAAGCACGAATAATTCTAGTGTGTTACATGAAGAAAGGAAGGTCATCATTTGAATGAGTGTCCATCCTTTAAATATTATTTATCTATAGGAGCCTTGAATCCCTTGGCCTCAGGAGGAGGGGCATGGTGTGAGATATGTAGAATCATTGGTCATCACCCGACCGCTTGTCCCTTGATGTATAAATATCAGAGCACTGCCGAAAAATTATTTTGTAGTTTTTGTAAGTCAGTGGAACATGATGAAAAGGATTTCCTTGCACTCGATCTCATGAGAGAATGCACCACAGATGCATCCAAATTTCAAGGAGAAGAAGGATCATAAGGATGGGTACTACAATATAATACTCCAAGGGGATATAATCAAGGAGGAAGAGGAGGATTCAAAGATCGAGGAAGAGGAAGATTTAGTGGAGGAAGAGGACTGATTATCTATTATAATTGTAACCAACCTAGGATTTTGCACGAGATTGTCTTAATCCTTTTACAATGTGCACATACTTGTTGGGCCCCAACAACTCCCCCTAAAGTTTTAGCCCCCCATTAGAATCTTGATAATTATAATGAGCTACAGAATCAACCTTTTCAAATAGTTCCATAACTTGTCTTTCTTTGAGACAAATTTAAGACATTCACTATAGTATGAGACATTCATTACAAGAGTATATGTCAAAATTTAGAAACGAGCATAAAAATCTCAATTTAAACAAAAACGTTAATTTTTCTCAACTGTTTAATTTTGTTTAAATTATGATTATGTGTTCTTTCTTTTTCTCATTAACAAGTTTGACTATTTTGAATAATGGGTTCAATACTTCATCAAACAATATCTTGGTTGGTTTCTCATTTTCATGAAATCCTTTGGTGATATTAATTAATTAAATATTTTTTTCATTTTGCATCTCAATTCAAAATAATAATAATAAAAGAATTATCTATCATTGGTAAAAAATCAAAATTAATATTTTTCTCTTCTCCATTAACTTGAAGCTTCTAGAATTTTAAGATCATATTTGAAAGAAAATTATAAACAATGCTTGTTTATAAGTTATAGTTAGTTTAAATTCATTTTTTATTTTTCTAGATTTTGTTTTATTCACAATTTTTAGGTTATTAATTTGGGTTTCCTTTTGTTTCACAGGTTTCTATTATCAAATATTTAATACGGATCTGATCATGGCTTGATTTTATTATCCAAATACGTTCAAGATGATTGATCCAAAAATAATTTTGGATTGCTACAAATAATTTTATGAGCAACAACAGATAAAATTTGGAAAGGCATCAAGATCAGACAGGCGATGTTGCAAAATTGATTGCAGCCAAACCGTGAAGCATTTGAAGAAACGGTTGAAAACCCAAAACCCAAATGGACCCATTTACCTTCCATGTGAAGATTTTCCGAAAAAATGCACGATTTGAGAGATATTGATGTCTTTTTACGTGGCAAATTTCAGGTGGCGAAAATTAATAGTGGTGCCCAAACTGTTCATTCATTGTATAAATATATGAGAAAGTTCAGAGCCATAGGGATCCAAGAATTGGAGAGGAGGATTTTTATCCTTTCTCTTTTGTATATTATATCTTTTGTAAAAATTTTATTTCTTTTCAAATGGAGTAATGGATGGTTGGAATCTATGGGAGAATGGACAAGTATTTTCAAAGAAAAATATGGAATTCCAGGTTTCTTAATGGCTTTTTTCCTGTGAGTAAAATGGTTTTTTTTCATTATAATATATTCATATTCTTTGAATAATTGATTATGTATTGATTTAAATAGCTTTAGTCTTTTTTATCAATACATGGTTAATTATTATCATTTATATATTAATTTTTCCAATCTTTAAAGTCTATTATCCAAAAAAAAAATTCCAGGACTATAGAATGGACAAGTGATTCCAAAAACTTAATAGAACGGCATATATGCATTTTGGCTTTAGCATTTTGTTTATAATGTTGTTATTTATGTTTTTTTAATACTGTTACATGTGCAGGTCTGATATCTTTAGATTAAATGATCTATGATGTGTAAGAGGTTTATATTATAAATACCATCTATCATTTGCTTCAATCAAAATATAAATGCTATGATTATATCTTCGATTTAAATAATAAGATTTATCTTTGAGTTCTAAATTGAATGATAAAATGAATAGATTGTTTCCAGATTTATCTTGTTGTAATCATGTATAATTATGAGATCACAGGTTTATGTTTTTGTTTCATTTTCTGTCATTAAAACCTAAGCTACCAATACATGTTCTGAATTGATTTAAAACAGTCATAAGGTTCATTACAGATTTCTCTCTTGGACATGTCAATTGGATGCTCACCACTCATGCAGATGCTTGGATACACCTCACTAATTCATTGACAGGATAGCTTCTTTATATTTTTCTGTCATTTACATATCATTGAAACTACAATGTATGGTTCAGCTTTGACTATCCACGTGTTCATGTTTCATTAACTTTTTTTTGCAAGATTCTTTAAATTTATAAAAGAAAAACAATAAATATTTTTATGTTCTTTCTTTATCTGCTTCCTAGAAGCAATCATTTTTCATATCGATTTTCGTAAGTTTCGATTAAAACTTGCAGCTTGTAAATCATGTAAATAAACGAGCTTGTATATCCTCTACTTAAATACAACTACTACAGTTACATTAGAACATATGTACATATATATATAGTGTTTAGTAATTAGTTAGTTATTTCAGCTCTTTTATTTATTTTATTTGTTTCTTCTAGGACTTTTAGATTGGCCAACGGAGCCATTAAACCTGTCAAAATGAGTTATATCAAACGGCTTTTGTTATTTAGACAAACCCGGACCCAACCGGACCCGTTCTTCCAATTGACGAACGTTCATTTTGCCCGTCAACAAATGGTGCTAGAAGGAGGGTCATATTAACAAGCTGGCCTTATAGGAGTCTTTGTTTCGAATTTAATTAATTTTCCATGGCTCCCCAAATCACTATGTTAAAACATGCTTTCCACTTCTCATTACCTGATATTCCCAAAGAGACAGTCTCTCTCTTGTCAAAACTCACCTTTGATGGTGGGGGGAATGTATCTGCAAAAGACCATACTAACAAGTTTTGGTGTAAATGCATCAAGCATGATATTTCTGATTTAAAGTTTTTTGCAGATTGTTTGTTTTTACTTTCAGGGGTCAGATTAAACATTGGTTTGAGTCTTTTCCAGCGTATCACATTTTTTATTGGTTTCAATTTGTAGAGGAATTTTTAGATACTTTTGAAATCTATGATTACAATCAATTATGTGAAGAATTTCAGACTTTGCTAATCAATGGTGATTCATCTTAAAAAGGCTTTTCAACAAGAATCCATCATGTTCTTTGTAAATTTAATCTTGATGACATGTCATTTGTATTAAATATTCTCTATGATGCTTGCATCCAGTCATATTTGATCTCAAATGATGAAGCAGTTACAAATAATATCACTCAAATGCAAGAAGAATTGTGTTCACAGGATGAGAGGGATCCATCCGAAAATGTTGAACAAGCAAGGGAGGTAGAATCTATTGAAAATGTTCTTACTGACAATCAAATTGGTTTTTCCTCTGAATCATTGTATTTTCAGTCCTTGACCATCGTGGAAGAAGATTCGATGTTGGGTCAAGGTGAATTTCCTCGTTCTCATAACTCTTGCTCTAATCAGTATTTAAATTCGGTTATTGAAGAAGACTTAGGTGATGAAAATGATCTTAAGCATTCTAACATTCCAATGAAACTGATTACAGATGTAGATCTGCAGTTGGAAGAAGAAAACTTAAAGCCTCATCTACAAATCGTACCTTATTAACATGAAAGATCAAATGTTTTCCATGAAAGTTTTGAATTATCTATCGTACATGAGGCAAATTTAGATGATCATATTATGTTGAAGAATTTATCACCAAAACAGAGTGAAAGTTTTAAGGAAAATGAAGAGGAATGTCTTGAGGATACCATTGTTAAATATCATAGCTTAAGATATTATTTTCATGTGCTTATTTCTGATTCCTTTTACTATTTATATCCCAATCTCTTCTTAGATTCAGGTGGATTTTATACATTATCCACGGTATCTTACTCTTTGCCACCACAATCCAATCTTTTCGATATGCCAAAATTTGGTGAAACTAATTCCAAACATAACACTTATCAAGTCGGATTTGATGCTCTTTCACTTTCATCACTCGAATGGAAAAAGGACATGTTGCAAGATGATTTTACGTGATTTATTTTTGAAAAAGACAATGCACTCATCCTTATGGAAATTGAATATTCTACATTGCATATTCGCTCTTTGATTAGTTCAAATTTTAATCTTTATTCTTTACATTTTGAAACGATCAATCTCATCAAAGGAAGTATTCAAACCAATAATCTAATCGATGTCATGAATCCTCTTATGATGTGTTCCCCATTGATATATCAATTTCTTCAAAATCATAGTTTGCATCCTAATTGTTATGACAGGATCTTAGAATGACTTGAAGATTCGTATCTGAAAAATATTCATAATAAAGATAAAGTTGTGCTTGCTTTGTTTTTACCTAAATATCTAGGAAGTAAGCATGACATGATTCTGTTAGATCCTTCGTGTCAAGAAATTGATGAACACTTGGAGAATTGTCAGGAAGATGGGGTACTTTGGCCATGGTTGATGGTTATGTCGGGTCCCCATAATATTGACAAGTTTTCCAAACTTACTTACACTCTTCCACGCCATTATGACCCATATCACGACCAGATTGCAAAATGGTTGGAGGATTCATACATCAAGAAGTTTCAAAATAATGGTAAGGTCATGCTTGTTTTGTTTTTAAAACAATATATAGGAGGTAAGCATGACATATTTCTTTTTCATATACAAATACTACATTCTTTTATTCTGATTTTCAATTTTCTATGTCGTGCAGGATTGAAGATGCTCTTGTGGCTGCATTGGAAATACGATTTTACTTAGCGTTTTGATCTACTTAGTAGTTAGAGTAGGTTTTCCTTTAGTTTTATTTATCAATATTTATTTGTGTAATAATGAAGTTATGAACATAAGCGGGCACACCAAGAGAACCATAATATGAATGTTGTCAGGGAAGTCCACTTTAAATCTTTTTCTCTCTGCTTTTCATTGAATATTCTTTTTGAAAACGTAGTATCATCATGAAAATTTTAAATGGAAAGTAAAAAAATAAGTAAATTTGAAATATCAATTCAACCCTGACCCAAGGTGCCACGAGTAGGACTGCACTCATTTTAATAAGGATTTTTCTATTTTTAGTCTCTTTTATTTTTAATAATAATGCTTGGTCAAAGTAACATCTTATGCATCACTATCTTAAGAAAAGAACTTGCTCGCACGTGATATTTTATATGATTTAGTTCTTCCTTTATTTTAAGTGAAATGATAGTGGATACAAAAACTCAAGTTTATCTTTGGCCAAAATCATTTCCTGAAAAGTTTTATTTTGTTGGGTTTTTCAAGCAAATTGAAATAGTTCAAAGAGGTCCTGATATTAAGATATAGCTTAGACAATTGATTTTTAAGTCAATTTTCACTTTCATTTTGTCCTCAAATTGTCTTTGTCAGAGTATTACACTAGAGATATGGTTTAAATCTTTGAGAATTGCGATGATCTTTAAACTTTTTACGACGTCCATATTCTTAAGGAATCACTTTTAAGTGCTTCCCCATTCTCTAGATGATTTCTTAAAGGAAATCTAAAATCTCTAAACCATGATAAAACCTCCAGTTTTGAAAGCAAATAAATAATATGATCAACTATTCACATGTATTGCAATTAACCTCTAGTATCACCCCACTATCTTTGTCATCAAGAAATCTATAATTGTATTACTATTTAAAAGTGGCATAAGAGGGTTGAAAGCACTTATGTGTGGGAAGTGTGTGTAAACTCGTCGGGGTACTGAACAGGCTCACTGGCAACGGGTAAATGCACACATGATACCAAGACAACTTCATCGGGGAACTGAACAGGCCTACTGGAAACAAAGCAATGTCAGGTCGAGAGGTAGCAAGTATATGTTTTTAAACTAACTTTTATGGAAGTATACATCATGTGGATACAAATATTGGATTGAATTAAAGCATTTGAGTGGGTTAAATGGCATCCTTGTCGAGGCTATGGATGCTTGCTGGCAGCAGTGGCTCTGTCAACGGTATTGAAGTTCTTTTATAAACATCGTGACTCTTTGATTAAGGCATTATTTCAAGTCATAATCTTCTACAAAGAAACTTCTATTGTCTGGTTATAACATTGAGCTTATCCTAATACTATATGGTCTCAGAGTGAATTTATTTCAGGGAGCTTAAATCCTTTTATCAGTCCTATTCTTTTCTTCTTGAGATAAAATCTTATCAGATCAGAGATAACTACTTCACCCAGTAAGTCGTCATTTATTGGGCCCCAACAACTCCACCTAAATTTTTACAAAATTTAAAGGGCCCCCATTAGAATCTTGATAATTATAATGAGCTACAGAATCAACCTTTTCAAATAGTTCCATAACTTGTCTTTCTTTGAGACAAATTTAAGACATTCACTATAGTATGAGACATTCATTACAAGAGTATATGTCAAAATTTAGAAACGAGCATAAAAATCTCAATTTAAACAAAAACGTTAATTTTTCTCAACTATTTGCTTTCGTTTAAATTATGATTATGTGTTCTTTATTTTTCTCATTAACAAGTTTGACTATTTTGAATAATGGGTTCAATACTTCATCAAATAATATCTTGGTTGGTTTCTCATTTTCATGAAATCATTTGGTGATATTAATTACTTAAAAAAAAAAAATCATTTTGCATCTCATTTCAAAATAATAATAATAAAAGAATTACCTATCATTGGTAAAAAATCAAAATTAATATTTTTCTCTTCTCCATTAACTTGAACCTTCTAGAATTTTAAGATCATATTTGAAAGCAAATTATAAACAATGTTTGTTTATAAGTTATAGCTAGTTTAAATTCATTTTTTATTTTTCTAGATTTTGTTTTATTCACAATTTTTAGGTTATTAATTTAGGTTTCTTTTTGTTTTACAGGTTTCTATTATCAAATATTTGATACATATCTGATCATGGCTTGATTTTATTATCTGAATACATTCAATATGATTGATTCAAAAATAATTTTGGATTGCTACAAATAATTTTATGAGCAACAACAGATAAAATTTGGAAATGCATCAAGATCAAACAGACGATTTTGCAGAACTGATTTCAGCCAAACCGTGAAGCATTTGAAGAAACGGTTGAAAACCCAGATCCCAAATGGACCCATTTACCTACCCTTTAGATATTTTCCCGAAAAAATGCACGATTTGAGAGATATTGATGTCTTTTTATGAGACAAATTTCAGGTGGCGAAAATTAATAGTGACACCGAGACTATTCATTCATTGTATAAATATATGAGAAAGTTTAGAGCCATAGGGATCCAAGAATTGGAGAGGAGGATTTTTATCCTTCTCTTTTGTATATTATATCTTTTGTAAACTTTTTATTTCTTTTCAAATGGAGTAATGGATGGCTGGAATCTTTGAGAGAATGGATGAGTATTTTCAAAGAAGAATATGGAATTCCAGGTTTCTTAATGGCTTTTGTCCTATGAGTAAAATGGTTTTTTTTTTTTCATTATAATATATTCATATTCTTTGAATAATTGATTATGTATTGATTTAAATAGCTTTAGTCTTTTTTATCAGTACATGGTTAATTATTATCATTTATGTATTAATTTTTTCAATCTTTAAAGTCTATTATCCAAAAAATTTCTTCCAGGACTACAGAATGGACAAGTGATTCCAAAAACTTAATAGAACGACATATATGCATTTTGTCTTTAGCCTTTTGTTTATAATGTTGTTATTTATGTTTTTTTAATCCTCTTACATGTGCAGGTCTGATATCTTTAGATTAAATGATCTGTGATGTGTAGGAGGTTTATATTATAAATACCATCTATCATTTGCTTCAATCAAAATATAAATGTTGTGATTATATCTTCGATTTAAATAATGAGATTTATCTTTTAGTTTTAAATTGAATGATAAAATGAATAGATTGCTTCCAGATTTATCTTGTTGTAATCATGTATAATTATGAGATCACAGGTTTATGTTTTTATTTCCTTTTCTGTCATTAAAACCTAAGCTTCCAATACATGTTCTGAATTTATTTAGAACAGTCATAAGGTTCATAGCAGATTTCTCTCTTGGACATGGCAGTTGAATGTTCACCACCCATGCAGATGCTTGGATACACCTCACTAATTCATTGACAGGATAGCTTCTTTATATTTTTCTGTCATTTACATATCATTGAAACTAGAATGTATGGTTCAATTTTGACTATCCACATGTTTATGTTTCATTAACTTTTTTTTGCAAGATTCTTTAAATTTATAAAAGAAAAACAATAAATATTTTTATGTTCTTTCTTTATCTGCTTCCTAGAAGCAATCATTTTTCATATCAATTTTCGTAAGTTTAGATTAAAATTTGTAGCTTGTAAATCATGTAAATAAACAAGACTTATATATCTCTTGCTTAAATACAACTATTACAGTTACATTAGAACATATATATATATATATATATATAGTGTTTAGTAATTAGTTAGTTATTTCATCTCTTTTATTTATTTTATTTGTTTCTTCTAGGAATTTTAGATTAGCCAGCGTAGCCATTAAACCCGTCAGAACGAGTTATATCAAACGTCTTGGGTTATTTAGATAACCCCGGACCGGACCGGACCCGTTCTTTCAATTGATGAACGGTCATTTTCGCCCGTCAACAAATGGTGCTAGAAGGAGGGCCAGACTGACAGGCTGGCCTTATAGGAGTCTTTGTTTCAAATTTAATTAATTTTCCATGGCTCCCCAAATCACTGTGTTGGAACATGCTTTCCACTTCTCATTACCTGATATTCCCAACAAGACAGTCTCTCTCTTGTCCAAACTCACATTTGATGGTGGGGGGAATGTATCTGCAAAAACCATATTAACAAGTTTTGGTGTAAATGCATCAAGCATGATATTTCTGATTTAAAGGTTTTTTGCAGATTGTTTGTTTTTACTTTCAAGGGTCGGATTAAACATTGGTTTGAGTCTTTTCCAACGTATTACATTTTTTATTGGTTTCAATTTGTATCGGAATTTTTAGATGCCTTTGAAATCTATGATTACAATCAATTATGTGAAGAATTTCAGACTTTGTTAATCAATGGCGATTCATCTTCAAAAAAAAATTCGACAAGAATCCATCATGTTCTTTGAAATTTAATCTTCATGACATGTCATTTGTATTAAATCTCCTCTATGATGCTTGCATCTAGTCATATTCGATCGTAAATGATGAAGCAGTTACAAATACTATCACTCAATTGCAACAAGAATTGTGTTCACAGGATGAGAGGGATCCATCCGAAAATGTTGAACAAGCAATGGAGGTAGAATATATTGAAAATGTTCTTACTGAGAATCAAATTGGTTTTTCCTCTGAATCATTGTATTTTCATTCCTCGACCATTGTGGAAGAAGATTCGATGTTGGGTCAAGGTGAATTTCCTCCTTCTCATAACTATTTCTCTAATCAGTATTTAAATCTGTTTATTGAAGAAGACTTAGGTGATGAAAATGATCTTAAGCATTCTAACATTCCAATGAAATTGATTAGAGATGTAGATCTGCAATTGGAAGAAGCAAACGTAAACCCTCATCTACAAATCGTACCTTATCAACATGAAAGATCAGATGTTTTCCATGAAAGTTTTGAATTATCTATCGTACAGGAGGAAAATTTAGATGATCATATTATGTTGAAGAATTTATCACCAAAACAGAGTGAAAGTTTTAAGGAAAATGAAGAAGAAAGTCTTGAGAATACCATTGTTAAATATCATAGCTCAAGATATTATTTTCATATGCTTATTTCTGATTCCTTTTACTATTTATATCCCGATCTCTTCTTAGATTCTGGTGGATTTTATACTTTATCCACAGTATCTTACTCTTTGCCACCACAATCCAATCTTTTCAATATGCCAAAATTTGGTGAAACTAATTCCAAACATAACACTTATCAAGTCGGATTTGATGCTCTTTCACTTTCATCACTCGAATGGAAAAAGGACATGTTGCAAGATGATTTTACGTGATTTATTTTTGAAAAAGACAATGCACTAATCCTTATGGAAATCGAATATTCTACATTGCATATTCGTTCTTTGATTAGTTTGAATTTTAATCTTTATGCTTTACATTTTGAAACGATCAATCTCATCAAAAGAAGTATTCAAACCAATAATCTAATCGATGTCATGAATCCTCTTATGATGTGTTCCCCATTGATATATTCATTTCTTCAAAATCATATTTTGCATCCTAATTGTTATGAAAGGATCTTAGAATGGCTTTAAGATTCGTATCTGAAAAATATTCATAATAAAGATAAAGTTGTGCTTGCTTTGTTTTTACCTAAATATCTAGGAAGTAAGCATGACATGATTCTGTTAAATCCTTCGTGTGAAGAAATTGTTCAACACTTGGAGAATTGTCAGGAGGATGGGGCACTTTGGCCTTGGTTGATGGTTATGTCAGGTCCCCATAATATTGACAAGTTTTCCAAACTTACTTACACTCTTCCATGCCATTATGACCCATATCATGACCAGATTGTAAAATGGTTGGAGGATTCATACATCAAGAAGTTTCAAAATAATGGTAAGATCATGCTTGTTTTGTTTTTAAAAGAATATATAGGAGGTAAGAATGACATATTTCTTTTTCATCTACAAATACTACATTCTTTTATTCTGATTTTCAATTTTCTATGCCGTGCAGGATTGAAGATGCTCTTGTGGCTGCATTGGAAATACGATTTTACTTAGCGTTTTGATCTATTTAGTAGTTAGAGTAGGTTTTCCTTTAGTTTTATTTATCAATATTTCTTTGTGTAATAATGTAGTTATGAACATAATCCCACACACCAAGAGAAACATAATATGAATGTTGTCAGGGAAGTCCACTTTAAATCTTTTTCTCTCTTCTTTTCATTGAATATTTCTTTTCAAAAATGTAGTATCATCATGAAAATTTTAAATGAAAAGTAAAGAGATAAGTAAATTTGAAATATCAATTCAACCCTAATCCAAGGTGCCACGAGTAGGACTGCACTCATCTTAATAAGGATCTTTCTATTTTTAGTCTCTTTTATTTTTAATAATAATGCTTGGTCAAAGTAACATCTTATGCATCACTATCTTAAGAAAACAACTTGCTTGCACATGATATTTTATATGATTTAGTTCTTCCTTTATTTTACAGTGAGATGATAGTGGATACAAAAACTCAAGTTTATCTTTGGCCAAAATCATTTCCTGAAATGTTTTCTTTTGCTATTTTGATTTTTGTTTTCTTCTTATCTTTATTTTTTAATCAATATATTTCTTATCAAAGAACTATTGTCGAAGGAAGCATTTATTTTAAGACTTGTGTTTTTCAAGAAAATTGAAATAGTTCAAAGAGGTCCTGATATTAAGATATAGCTCAGACAATTGATTTTTAAGTCAATTTTCACTTTCATTTTGTCCTCAAATTGTCTTTGCCAGAGTATTACACCAGAGATGTGGTTTAAATCTTTCAGAATTACGATGATCTTTAAACTTTTTACGCCATCCATTTTCTTAAGGAATCACTTTTCAGTGCTTTCCCATTCTCTACATGATTTCTTAAAGGAAATATAAATTCTCTAAACCATGATAAAACTTCTAGTTTTGAAAGAAAATGAATAATACGATCAATTATTCACTTGTATTGCAATTAACTTCCAGTATCACCCCGCTCTCTTTGTCATCAAGAAATCTATAATTTTATTACTATTTAAAAGTGGCATCAGAGGGTGAAAGCACTTATGTGTGGGAAGTGTGTGTAAACCCGTCGGGGTACTGAACAGGCTCGCTGGCAGTGGGTAAATGCACACATGATACCAAGACAACTTCGTCGGGGTACTGAACAGGCCTACTGGAAACGAAGCAATGTCAGATCGACAAGTAGCAGGCATTTGTTTTTAAATTAACTTTTATGGAAGTATACATCATGTGGATACAACTATTGGATGGGATTAAAGCATTTGAGTGGGTTAAATGGCATCCCTGTCGAGGCTATGGACACCTGCTGGCAACAGTGGCTCTGTCAATGGTATTGAAGTTCTTTTATAAACATCGTGACTCTTTGATTAAGGCATTATTTCAAGTCATAATCTTCTGCAAAGAAAATTCTATTGTCTGGTTATAACATTGAGCTTATCCTAATACTATATGGTCTCAGAGTGAATTTATTTCAGGGAGCTTAAATCCTTTTATCAGTCTTATTATTTTCTTCCTGAGATGAAATCTTATCAGATCAGAGATAACTGCTTCACCAGTTAAGTTGCCATTTGTTGGGCCCCAACAACTCCCCCTAAATTTTTACAAAATTTAAAGGGCCCCCATTAGAATATTGATAATTATAATGAGCTACAGAATCAACCTTTTCAAATAGTTCCATAACTTGTCTTGCTTTGAGACAAATTTAAGACATTCAGTATAGTATGAGACATTCATTACAAGAGTATATGTCAAAATTTAGAAACAAGCATAAAAATCTCAATTTAAACAAAAACGTTAATTTTTCTCAACTGTTTACTTTCGTTTAAATTATGATTATGTGTTCTTTCTTTTGCTCATTAACAAGTTTGACTATTTTGAATAATGGGTTCAATACTTCATCAAATAATATCTTGGTTGGTTTCTCATTTTCATGAAATCATTTGGTGATATTAATTAATTAAATTATTTTTTCATTTTGCATTTCATTTCAAAATAATAATAATAAAAAAAGTGTCTATCATTGGTAAAAAATCAAAATTAATATTTTTCTCTTCTCCATTAAGTTAAAGATTCTAGAATTTTAAGATCATATTTGAAAGAAAATTATAAACAATGTTTGTTTATAAGTTATAGTTATTTTAAATTCATTTTTTTATTTTTCTAGATTTTGTTTTATTCGCAATTGTTAGGTTATTAATTTAGGTTTCTTTTTGTTTCACAGTATTCTATTATCAAATATTTGATACGGATTTGAACATGGCTTGATTTTATTATCCAAATACGTTCAATATGATTGATCCAAAAATAATTTTGGATTGCTACAAATAATTTTATGAGCAACAACTGATAAAATTCTGAAAGGCGTCAAGATCAGACAAACAATTTTGCAGAACTGATTTCATCCAAACCGTGAAGAATTTGAAGAAACGGTTGAAAACCCAAAACCCAAATGGACCCATTTACCTTTTGCATAGAGATTTTCCTGAAAAAATGTATGATTTGAGAGATATTGATGTCTTTTTACGAGGCAAATTTCAGGTGGCGAAAATTAATAGTGACGCCCAGACTATTCATTCATTGTATAAATATATGAGAAAGTTCAGAGCCATAGGGATCCAAGAATTGGAGAGGAGGAATTTTATCCTTTCTATTTTGCATATTATATATTTTGTAAACTTTTTATTTCTTTTCAAATTGAGTAATGGATGGTTGGAATCTTTCGAAGAATGGACGAGTATTTTCAAAGAAGAATATTGAATTTCAGGTTTCTTAATGGTTTTTGTCCTGTGAGTAAAATGGTTTTATTTTCATTATAATATATTCATATTCTTTGAATAATTGATTATGTATTGATTTAAATAGCTTTAGTCTTTTTTATCAGTACATGGTTAATTATTATCATTTATGTATTAATTTTTCCAACCTTTAAAGTCTATTATCCAAAAAATTTCTTCCAGGACTACAGAATGGACAATTGATTCCAAAAACTTAATAGAACGGCATATATGCATTTTTTCTTTAGCCTTTTGTTTATAATGTTGTTATTTATGTTTTTTTAATCCTCTTACATGTGCAGGTTTGATATGTTTAGATTAAATGATCTGTGATGTGTAGGAGGTTTATATTATAAATACCATCTATCATTTGCTTCAATCAAAATATAGATGTTGTGATTACATCTTTGATTTAAATAATGGGATTTATCTTTGAGTTTTAAATTGAATGATAAAATGAATAGATTGTTTCCAAATATATCTTGTTGTAATCATGTATAATTATGAGATCA
>JASDQU010011021.1:67559-99750 GCA_032191745.1 Picea mariana
GAACGAGTTATATCAAACGGCTTGGGTTATTTAAACAAACCCAGACTGGACTCATTCTTCCAATTGACGAACGATCATTTTCGCCTGTCAACACGACGCCAAAATATGTTAGTGCTAGAAGATGATCTATGATTGATGGGAGAGAATTCCTAGCACATCTTAGTTATTGCAATGATCTGTTTTGATTGGTAGGTGGATTAAGCAAGATGAAATGATAAATATCTGGTAAAACGCCCCCAAAAATATTCTCAAATGATCAGCAACACTTCATATAGTTCCGAGCATTCACATTGAAGGCTAGATAAATAATGGACAGTGAGATTTGGAGGAACAAGGAACATACATGAATGCATAAGTGTCACAATTTGTTAACTCATACATTCACAAACAATATATTCAGATCCAAAATCATATTCTAAATCTAAATCAAATACTTGATTACAACTTACAAGAAGCATGTAATTAATAGTAAACTCATCACTGTAATCAAAGTTGAATCTTTGAGAAAATCAATGCATTGCAAAAAATTTCATTGCATTCAAATAAGATAGAAAAATTTGATACATAGATGCACAATCTAATCATCAGGATGTATGAGTCCTTTAGTATGAAATGATACATACAATTAAACTCTTCTCTCAACTCTTGGGCCTTCAACCTCTTCTACGTGAACCCCAACTTCCTTCCATTAAGACGAAGATCTCCTCTCTTCTTTCCCAATTCTTGCTTAAATAGAAATTACAATGATTAATTGAGAGTAACCAATTCAAACTAAGATCCAAAACAAACAGATATGATCCTATTATATAGCATAATATCATGATTTAGTCTCCAGGTTGAATGGATGAAGGTGGCACTTCTATTGAATGGGTGTTTTTTAGAAAATTGAATTCTGAAAAATATGGAAAAATCACTCTTAAAGTGCCACATATAGCTCCCAAACGATTCACTTTTTTGGAAAATGGACCATGTGGCACCTAGTTTGTCATGTTCCTAAAAAACCTATGTTTTATGTTTTTGAGATTCAATCCCATTTTCTTGGACATCGTTTCGTAATATGAACACAAAAACAATCACCTACATAAATTTCTGCATTTTTTTACTAAATATTGACCAAATGGTGCTGTTAATATCCTTGATATATTTGGATATTTGATTAATTGAATAAGTTTAAATGATGATTAGGATATCCAATGAATTCATTCCACCCATTTACCATCATGGGATTCAAAAATTTTGACAAAATTTTAATTTTTGCCAATGACAAAAATGAGTGATAACAACAGCTACAAGTGGAAGGAGGCTCCAACCCCCTAGTTTACAGTTTCCAACCTGAAGGTAGCTCCAACTCCCTATATTCTCTAGCTCCAACTAGGAGGAGGATACCCCCTGATTTACAAGCTACAACATAAAGGAATCTCTAACTCCCTTATTCTCTGGCTCGAACCAGAAGAAGGCCAAACCTCACTACCATCGATACTCTCACTGATATATCAATAAACTTGTCACTGTAAAAGTCACACAATCTTGTCACTATCAATATATCACTGTCATTTTCATGTCAACCCATCACTATCAACCTACCACTGACAACCTGTCACTTCCAAACTGTCACATCAACCTGTCACTATTAACCAACCTGTCACTTTCACTGATGTTCAACCTGAACTAAAATAGGTCACGAAGAGCACCTCTCAACCATATTCTCAATCATCACCAACACATGCCTCTACCAAGCATGTACCAATATCACCAACATACTATCAAAATATATGTATCTCAACTATGTATTAAAACATGTACCATACCATGCATCAACCAAGTACAAAAACGTGTACCATGTACATCAACACCATACCATGTACCAATCCTGCATCAACCAAACATGTGCCATACCATGTGCCAACACTATATCATACATAAAAATTGTATCTCACCATGCATCAATTTCACTAAGGGATACCTCCTACATATACCAAAACGTATCTCAAACAATGTGCCCAATATCCAAGATGATCCTCAAACCAAAAGATATGCCAGAAACCATGTGCCTCAACCATATACCATATCACTTATCATATGTCTAAATCATGCCATGTATCATAATATATCATCAGTGAAGTTCCTCAACAAAGTACCAAACAACCAATATCATATACCAATTATATGACTCAACCATGCACCTAAGATGTTCCTCAAGCATGTGTAAATGCCTCAACAATATACCAAAGACTTCCCTTAAGCATGCACCATAACATCATCAACATGTAACCCTCAAAAAATCCATATAAACATACCTGTAACTCTATGACAGACCCGGTTTATGTGATCCCATACCTGCATACCTTCCTCAACTTCAACAACAAGAGAATAGCATCTTCATCAAACTTTACCTCGGTCTCACGGGACTAGTTTTGGATTAGTCAAAAACCCTAAATTTCAACAAGAATAACTTTGTGATTGAAATGAATAAAGGTCTATAAATTGTATCCAATATTATTCAATATATTCTCTATAATTCCTCCAAGTTTCACTGCTTGAATCATCCCAGAAAAGGATTTATATTGAAAAGGGTAGACCTTGTTGAATTCTAGCTTATTCTAGAGGGCAAACTTGTAGAGCATTCCATGCACTGAATATTGATATCTCATTCTGAAACTTGCATAAAACATACTAAGGACTATAATTTTTACAATCCAATTTTTTTCTCATAGGATTTGGATCCTCTATCAAGAATTTATGATTGTTTTACTCGGAACACTTCTTTGAGACTAGTTTTAGGACTAGCCAAAAACCCCATCTTCCATAGAGTGTATCTTCGAAAATAAAATGAACCAGAAGCTGAAATTTCTACCAAAGATACCTTGGTATGCCTTCTCAATAGACTCTAAGTCTCACTATATGAATCATTATAGAAAGATATGTATAGTGAAAATGGTAATATGGCATGTAAATAACATACCATAGAACACATCCTCACAAGGCTTCATCCTCCCTTTGAATTTTTCCCTTGTTTACTTCATATTCCCTCTGAAAAATGACTCAGATATCCTTGGTTACCTAAGATAAAAATCACTTGATTTGATGTAACAAATGAAATACTATGTTCCTTATTTATACTAGATCTGACACCCTCTTTTTAAGGTTGACTTGACCCAGATGAAATTCAATTTAATTTTTTAATGATTGTTCCATTGGGGTCGACTTTACCAACAATATAATTAATATTTATTTTAATATTTATTGCATTGAGCCTGGCTTGTAACTTCTTGTTTGCAACAATTTTACCCTTTAATTAATGACTTGTAACTGCTTAGGGGCTTCCAAATTCATGAGGGCATATCTCCTCAACCGTGAGAAACCACGCGGCATAACACCTACCATTGGAAATATAACGACGAGGAATATTCATCTATGAGTGTGTTTCTTTCATTTTCACTATCCTTGAAGTCCTTATTAATCAAACGAACTCGGGTTCAATAACCACACCTTTGGGTTTCTTGTAGACTTCTTCAAAGTTTCTTCCCATTAGGGCCATGCTTAAAGATACACCATAAGGGGACCACTTTGGAGAATTATTCAAATATATCCATCACTTTGTTGAAATCAATGATAACCATCTTACTAACAATTTCGACCACATATTATGAGGGCCATGCTTAAAGCTATGCCATAAGGGGACCACTTTGGATACTTCTCCAAATACACCCATCACTTCTATTGACATCAATGATAACCATCTTACTAACAATATTAACCACATTTTTGGGGCTTCCAAAATTATCCAACGGTTGACATCAATGAAAACCAACTTTCCAAACCAAATGTCAAACAAATTCACTCGCTGACTTGGAATGAGTGGAAACTTTCTTACCTTTTCTTTTTTTTTGGCTTAGGGGCAGTTGTTTTGAGTCTTTTGCTTCCATGAGATTATTGAAAAAGGGATGTTATTTTAACAATTTGTTGGGCATGTTGGTTGAAGGGAGGAGGAGGTGGAAATGGTAAAGATATTGCAGGACAACTATTATGATGGACAACAAGGTAATAAACAACATATTCCCAACCATTATTGATAGGGACCTCTGGTTGTAGGGATACATGGGCTGGAACATGAACACTAGAAATTTTAGGTTGAGGCTATTAAGGAGGTCTCTCATGCCTAGGACAGGTATGTGGATGAGGCACTCCTTGGCCCATAAGATTGAAGAAACCAACTTGAAGCAATTGAATCAATTCCTTAGGATTGACATGAAAATGTATAGAGAATCTTGGACTCTTGTTACCTCTCTGCCAAAATTTATTCCTACATCTACCTTTGTTTATTCCTTGGTCATGGCTTCCCCTAATAAAGAAACTCATTACGTAAAATCAAAATTCCATCAGCATATGAAACAAGAAATACTAATCAACCATCAAATTACTTTTCCTAAAGATAATTTTAAAACATTTTCTCTTATCATTAAACACACAAGCATGCATGTAATCAATCCATTACTCTACATTTATTAAACACAATTAACTTCATTTATTTATGTTTCACAATTTTCATCACTTAGAACATGGATATTAAATGATACATGGGATGTGATGGGGTTTGTATTGAATGAAAAGTGATATTTGTGAAAGGGAAACAAAATGATTATTGTTCTAAATAAATCAATTCATAACACTCAACACAAGATCAACCCTTATAATCATATCACTTTTGATTAATTGTACATGGAACCCAATCAATTTCATTGTTTGTATTTGAAGTATAGTCTTGAATAACTCCTTTTAAATTTGAAAACTTCTGCATAATTGTATTTTCTTTTTGAAAACAAAACATGGGGAAATAAAATGAATTTGGGAAAAATGAGGGGCTTTATAATTTGTGAAAACTGGAATTATGGAAGGGAAACAAAATGATCAATGCCCATTTTATAATGCAGATAATTTACCATTTCAATTCCTTTAATCATTAATCCACAAATTAAATACCTTTTCTCATCATATGTATTTTGTACTATGTTGTCATTGATGTCAAGGGATTGATTTCAAGTATTTTCATAATGATGTGTTCGTATCATTGATGTATTATTGGATCATGTGGTCATTGATGTCAAAGGGTTGATGTCATGTGGTGTCATAGTGTTATATCATTGATGTCATGTCATGGTTGATAGGAAGTACCAAATGGATGAACTCCAAAGTGGTCCCCTTATGGCGCAAGTCCTCACGAGAAGATGCTCTTGGATAAATTTCTCAAAGTGATCCTCTTATGGTGAAATACCTCACGGGAAGATGCTTTGTAAATTCCAAATGGTTAAGTGGTTGATTCATCCTATATGTTTGGTTCAGAACTCAATTTTGTTTGAGGGATAATGTAATGAACATCAGTGAATTTTCAAGTGATACTATTCTAGATGGATAGTGCTCGTCATGTTATTTCCGGTGATATGCGGAATGTCACCTAAATCCTCACGGTTAGAGAGTTATGGCCATGTGAAGTTGGAGAACCCTCATGAGTTATCAAGAAGCCCCTAGAAGGTTAAAGAAGTCAAATTATTCTAGAAGCTCCTATAAGAAGTTGATCAGTCAAAGTTNCAACTAGAAGTTGAGAGTTTACTATTTGTGGATAAAGTGGTTGTAAGTGGACAAAGTGGCTAGAAGTGGGTTAGCCCCAAAAGAAGGAAGTTGGGTAAGTTGGTTAGAAGATAACCCCTAGAGGAAGCTACTTGGAGAAGTATAAATAAGAGAGAAAGGGTCTCTTATGTGAATGATCTTTGAGCATATTGAATATTCATTTGTGAAAGATTGTTTGGTAAGGTATTATTGATAGACAAAATTTGTGGCAGAAAAACCAGGGAAAAAAAAGTGCGGCAGAAAAATCGCAGCAGAAAAATCATGGTAGAAAAAGTCTGGTAGAAAAATTGTGGCAGAAAAAGTGCGGCATAAAAATCATGGCAGAAAAAGTGTGGTAGAAAAATCGCGGCAGAAGAATCGTGGCAACAAAACTGGGATAATAGATTTGGCAGCTACAAAAAGTTGGCAGTTTGGGAACCACATCAAATTTGCATATTGGAATTGTTCCAATTGTTGCATGGTATGGTATAGGTCTTGATGATTTCTATAGGACTAAAGGTATGTTTTTGGCACATGGTCTTGTGTAAGGGTTTATGGTATTTGGTTTATGGAGATTATGGTGTATTTCTAGAGCTATCTTGTTGGTTAACTTGGTGATATTGTGCATATGGTTGAGAGTTGACTTGATGATTGATCTTTGTGATTATATCAGATTTGGACGATGAGATTGATGAGACAGGTTGAGATGCCAGGTTGTTGTGACAGGCTGTGTTTTTCATAGTTGATGCACTTGTCTTTGTATAGAATGTTGGTAAAGTTTTACATATTTCTTTCTATCTACAAGTTGGGTCTTCTACTTGAGGATTGGATTCATCTTCTCAGTTGGTGGTGAGATATGTAGGTTGGGTATTCCATTGAGAGTTGGTGCTATCTTTGAGTTGATGTTCATCTAAGTTGGTGATGATAAACCCCAAGGATTGTAGTCCATAATACAAAAGCAACTTATACATATATCTGGTGTTCATTATGTTTTTTATTGTGGTGGTCAATAGTTCTTTATTATTAATATATGTCATTGAGATATATTTACATGCAAGAAACTAAGTGTGAATATAAGTAATGAGCAATGATGTTATGAATGGTGATGGCTAACTAAATTTTTGTAAGAAGTTATAAAAAGAGACTCACACTGATTCACCCCCCCTCTCAATGTGGTCAGTGTGTCCAACAATTGGTATTAGAGAAGGCCTTCACTATAAGCCTTACAATCTTGAAGGAGATCTGTGGACACACAAATGAATGAACATGCAGATGAAGTTTCATTCTTTGATGAGACAAACTACTCAGCATGGAGAATAGAAATGAAATATTATTTGAAGGCAAAAGGAGGTGTTTGGAACACAGTTGTTGGTGAATCAGTTCCCTAAAAGAATAAGTCAAAGCTTGCAACTGAAAGGGAAACAAAGAAGAACAATGTAGTGGCTCTCAAGACCATCTTCAATGGACTTTCAGATTATGTCAAAGGAATCATAGGATAACATTCCTCAATTGAGTATCTATGGTTGAAGCTAGAGAAGGTATATCAAGAAAAATAATACAATTCCATCAAGGACAATTAAGGTAAATATTCTCCAAAATCATACGATTGCAATAATTCTAAGTGTGATGAAGTTAAATGTTCTCCTACAAATGAAGAAGAATATCTAGAAGTAGTTTGTGTATAATCATCTAAAAATTATCTTATAGATAAAGAGGAATATTTGTTGAATATTAAAGATAAAATTATGAATGATTTAGAATAAGTGAGCATGGAAATATGATATGGTTCAATTTCTTTTGAGTATCTTTAAAAATACACTAAGGAAGTTCTAGAAAAGTACCCAAGGCATACCAGGGCACTAAAGAAAATGCTCAAAGAACAAGAAGAAGGTAAAAAGACTCAATTAGAAGAAAAATAAGGAGAGATCAAAAGACTAAAGATTGAAATAATTATTCAAGCTAAAGAAAAGAAGAAGGTAGATGATGAGCTTAAAAAAATCCTTGAAGTCAATGTCAATCCAAAGACCCAAATTGAAGAAACCAAAAGGATAAAGGAACTATTGAAGAATCAAGTAAATGAAAAGAAAGAATCACGACATAAGTTGGAAGAAGAAGTTGTTGATCTCAAAAAGAAAGTAGAGAAGTCAAAAACTCACTTCAAGTTCATGGAAAACTCAACAATCTTGGATGAAATCCTAGATAGCCAAATATCTCCAAATGATAAATCAAGTCGTGGATACAACAAGGAAGCAACACACTTGGAAGCTAGCACTTCTAAGAAGCATGATGTAGGTCCTCCATTTTCAAAAAATGGAAGTCAATATGCAAGTCAAGTACCTACACAAAGAAAGAAAATATTCAAAATATTGGAGCAAGGAAGACACCAAGAAGCAGGTCCTACACCTCAAAGCAAGTTCAGAAGAGAGACACCTTTAAGGTGGACACCAAATCATAGGTATAAAAATGTTTTTCATATCACTACCTCTCAGTAAATGAATATGGTCACAAAGCTTTGGATTGTAGACATTATGCAAGGAAAGATGTTGGAAGGTTTCATGACATCCTAAGATATTGGATATGTAATCAAATGGGACACATTGATGCTCATTGTCACACCATGAGATGTTACAGCTACAGTGGGTTTGTCCACAAATCTCAGGATTGTTAGAATTCAAGGAGACAGTCAATGAGGAGTTCTTCATATAGCATGGAAAGAACAACACATGTAAATTGGAAGGAAGACAATGTTGAAAGGATGGAAACTTAGAGTACAAGTACAAAGAAATTAGGACACTCTCATAAGTGGATGAAGAAAACTAAACATCCAGACATGAATGAAGGAATAAAGAATCAAGAAAGCTTCACTCTTTCTGAATCATACACGAGCTCCTGTAGGAGAATTCATGTACACACGTGAGGTGACATATAGAAAGGTCATGTCCATACGTGATTTGTCTATGGAACAGGCCACGTACCTATGGAAAAAGCCTCAAGAAGAGGAGTGTACATATGATTTATAGCATGGTTTGATGGTATAACTCTGTTTTGCAGGGTATTACATGGTTTGTTATAGGTTTTCATGATTATATGCTTGCATGTGTGTTTGATGTATGTATGGTGATGACATATGGTTGAGTGAAGTTTATCTATCTTGAATTCATGGTACAAACTTTAGTGTGTGGAGTGATGCATTCATGATAATGTATATTGTTGGTTATGTTCTCAGTGATGTTATCGCACCTTGTCTATGAGATATGTCATGATGATGTGATCCTAGCTAGAGATATATCATTAATCTATTAAGGGACACTCTTAGTACATTTTTAGAGGTACTATCGGTTGCTTAGTACTTGCTATAGTGAATGGTTTTTGAGGTAGATCTGTCATGGTACATGGATGGTACATATGTGAGCTCCATTGATATATCTTATGATGTATTGTTACAGGCATATTTGTTGGATGTCTTGGTGCATGCATTTGGCATATGGTTCAGATACATATTGGGACATGTAGTTGATGAGTCGATGAGGTGGTTATGTTGTACATCATTGATGAGTCATAGCTTGATCTATAGTTGACGCATGATTGGTACATAGTAGATACATGGTTGTGGCACTTGGTTCATGATAGAGTCATATCATGAGTGATATTATATTTGTTTGAGGAACATGGTTGGTGTTGGACCTTGACCAAGTTTTGAGGATTATTGGTCATGTTTGACCTATTTTGGGGACGTCATGGTACATGGATGGTACATATGTGAGCTCCATTGATATATCTTATGATGTATTGTTACAGGCATATTTGTTGGATGTCTTGGTGCATGCATTTGGCATATGGTTCAGATACATATTGGGACATGTAGTTGATGAGTCGATGAGGTGGTTATGTTGTACATCATTGATGAGTCATAGCTTGATCTATAGTTGACGCATGATTGGTACATAGTAGATACATGGTTGTGGCACTTGGTTCATGATAGAGTCATATCATGAGTGATATTATATTTGTTTGAGGAACATGGTTGGTGTTGGACCTTGACCAAGTTTTGAGGATTATTGGTCATGTTTGACCTATTTTGGGGACTTCGACAGGCTGTCAAAGGCAGAGCACAAGTCGAATCGAAGATCACGGGATCTCAACCCCTTTTTAGGGATTTTTTGGTTTTGGGCTTATGTAATGGGTATGGGGCTGTCGGCCCATGGGTTTTACCCATTCTTAGGCCCTTTTTGTAAAGTATAAATAGATGCTAGGCGATATAGTGAGTATGAACGGCTAAGTGCCTTTTGGCTAGACGCAAGTAATGATTGTAAGTGATTTGTGCATGTTGTGTGAGACTTGCAAGGCCAAGTGAAAGTGAATGTAAAAGGTTGTGTAAGGCTCTATGCCTAGATATACTCGGGGAAGGAGGATCTAGTGGAGTGCGCACAGATCTCTTGTCCTATGCAGAGTAGGATTTTGTGGCTGTATGCAAGTAGAAGATTAAGAGAAGCTAGAAAAGAAGACAAGAGTTGGTGGACGTAGCCCCAGGGTAGGGGTGAACCACATATATCCTATGTTGTGAATGCTTTGTGCTTTATGGTTGTTCTCTTATCTGTGTGATTGAATGCTTAGTGATCTAATAAATTCTTAGAAGGATCTGATATGGTAGCTCAGTGTTGAATAATGTGAATGAATGCTAGATCTGATCTATGTTAGTATGCTTAGTGCTTGAATCTATTGGATCTATGTGATTACTGCGTTGATTAGTTATTAAGGTTTAACTATGCTGTAAACTAAAATTGGATATTGATGAACTATAATTGCTAAGTGCTATGTTAAGGTGTTACAATCACAGATTTGTGTCCCAACTAAGGTTGCAAACATATGAGTCCTGCAGCCACCCCTGCCTCTACCTCGGGTGAGACTTCATCTACTTCATAGGCGTTTCTGAAAGGGATGGTAGTTAGGGTTTTGTTGGTGCATTTTTGTAGCATTTCCCTAGGTCTGCCCCGATGCCAACAAATGGTTCTGTTGCTGGGACTGAAACTATGATTACTGGGAACTGAGGAAGAAGAACCTTTGTGCAAATATTGAACATGATTGTTGGGAACTGAAAAAGAGAAAAGCTCTGTGCATAGATCTGTTTCCCTAGTACGCAGTACTAATTGACCTGTGAAGCTTTGTGCCAAGAAGAGGGGTCATATCTAAAGAAAAGACGTAAGATCTGAAAGCTTTGTGCTCTAATAAAGATAAAAGTGAGAATTTGTTATTAAAGAGGTAAGATTTGTAAGCTTTGTGCTCTGTTAGAAGTAAGATAAGTGGAAATTTTTGTTTCTAAAGTATGGATCTAGGTATGTTTGATAAATTTTGTCCTAGATTGAAAAGTAGGGCACAACTAAATGAAATAAGGTTTGATATGAGTAGATCTGACAAAAATAGTGAAAGATATGTTATACCTATGCATAGAAAGGATGTTTGGACTAACAAATGGATGCAGGATCCTAGAAAGAATTTTTGCAAGTTAGCTACCGTGATACTAGTGCACAGTATAGGAAATATTAGGGATCATTTAAAAGAAAATGAGGATTAACCCTTTGTTACAGTTGCAGAAGACTGGGACATCTGGCTAAGGAATGCACTGGTAGAATACCTAGTTGTCTTTGTTGTAAAGCTACGGATCATGAAGTTTTGGATTGCCCTAGAATAATTGCTTTTCTTGGCAGAATGAATATGAGACAAGAAGACCCTAAGGAAGATCAAGACACTAAGACCATCGCAGAACCCTAGAAAAAATCAGAGGATGTATTGCTACAAATGAAAGAAACCCTAAATGATCATCGACATATCATCTTATCATAGATCTTCAAAGAAAAAGAATACATAGAAGCAAGAATAGGAGACTTCGACATTGAATGTGTTTTGGATGAAGAAAGATAGGTGGATATCATAACAGAAAGAACTTGGGAAACTTTAGGAAAGCCTGTTATGATTCCTTCATTGGGAGGAATAGGATTATTTAGAGGAAAGTTGATAACCCTATGTGGAAGACTCACCCAGATATCTATGAGTACTCATGGAACTTCGACAGAGGAAGATTCTGAGGTTTTTAAATTTATTGAGAACAACGCCCCATTTGCTATGTTACTAGGAAAACCTTGTATTGAAAAGGATCAAGCCAGAAGAAATGAAGAGGATGTATTAGAGAAGAAGAAGCAAGAATGAAAATATTTCATGACTAGGAGGATAACACACTTCATTAAAGAACAAGAGAACGGATCGAAGCTATTTAGAACCAAAAACTTGGATTTTGAAGTTGAAAGAACACAAGAAGACTCACAAGCACCTAACCCAGCTAGAAAAGAAGTATTACCTGCGAAACCTATGAAATAATCTCAACAATGTGAAGTTACTATGCTAAAAGAAGACAAGAATCAAAATGGAAAGAGGAATATCGAGATGACGATCATTGGGAAAAAGGATAGAAAGCTTAGTAAGAAGAGAGAAAAGATTGAAAAGTTACAGAAGGTTCCAGAGGGAACTTTGTAGAAGGAAAGATTCCAGAGTTTGAACTTTTTTAGGATATCAGTACAGCACGACATGACACTTTTCCATGGCGAAGAAATATAGATGTTGGAGATAGTATAACCGTTAGACCGACACCTCGAGCAGTTAGAACGGAATTTATGGTCAGAAAGCTCACCATCAAACCGTTGGCACCATGCTGTAATGGACAAAACTGAATTAATGAAGGCTTCTCACCCGTTGAAGAGATCCATTACTTAGCTGTCTACTTATTCCATCGAGCCTTGCACTGAGAACACTTTTTTCCAACAGTGATTATCTGAGCTCGCAGATTAGTTGATTTCGCGTAGTGATCATCAAGATATCACCATCCATCCCGTTGCATTGAGTAGTTGCTCTTCAAACCCAAGATATTCAACCCCGAGCATGTATGTCCGAAGAACTTAGCACAGTCGAAGAGTTTGTGAAGGAGGTACTCATCAAACTCATGACTAAAAGAGTAATGTATGAAAGGGTAATGTCTGTGGGTGTACAAGTGTCATTGACAAGAGGAGTGCAAGCCTCTTTGTCGACTGCTCGTGGATCCAGACCATCTCGACCGGCAGCGGAGAAGAGAACCGAGCACAGAGATGACCTAGCAAATGTGAAGCTAATACTGACCATATTACCCAACTACATCCCACCTCTAGCCTGCGTGGTGAGTTGCGACAGTGTCCCGAGGGACTTTGATTACACCATGGTTACTGCATACCTCGCGAAGGGGATACATGCAGTCAGAGCGCAGCAAGATAAGATCGTGACGTTAAAGTTTAGTGACTTCAACCTAGGAGACCACAAGAACCATAGTATGCTCACCCTGTATAAATACTTGACCAAGACAAAGGGGAAGAACTCAAAAATAATCCCCCATCCATGGACGATGAACCTCATGCAATCCACCCTATTGAATGTAATGAAAATCCCACACTTTGGAGGGCACCAAGAGGTTAACGCCTGTGTTAATCTCCTGCTCTCATGTTACCATGGCAGCTACTTGTGGCTAGACCGTCGTATCACAATTGATCCAATGCTGATTCATAGGATCAACAGATTGAGCATGCAAGGACTTGACCCACAGGACTTCTATCCAAGGAAGGCCACAAATCGCGCATTAGCATAGAATATCAAGGATACATACAATGATGTTGAGAAGGGGACGTGAGGCTACAAGGTAGCTTCCATCTAGAATGGTCCAGTGCACCTAGCATGCCAATTAATTGCACGAAATTTGGTAAGAAATAATAGACCCACATAGGTCACAGGGTTTGTCGTTGACCTCACTGGGAAATGCATGGAAGGCCTACAGATGAACTGGGAGAAGTACCTAATTAACCAGCTAGAATTAGATTGTCGTGAAGCTCAGGATCAGAGCTACGAGTTCCACTTTAGTTGGCTCCTGATCCTCATCGTGTTTACTACTTGGGAGATGCTGGAAGGTGCAACCTTCCCGTACATTGAGTCATTCGAGCTGCTTTCTGCGAAGTTCATCACGCTCTGGTACTCGAGCGATATGGGAAAATAGTGGTATTCAAACGTGGTATTTCATATGTATTATCTCCAACTGAAGAGGGATATTGAAGTTGAACCTTGCATGACACGAAACACCCTACAATGGTTCAGGCCCCTTATGAAGTTCTGTGTAGATTGACACTTCATCTATATCATTGTGTGAGCAAATGAGCACAAAGAGGAGCTTTAGTGATACTACAAGCTCACAGAGGAGGACCTGAAGGAGATAACTAAGGACTAGTCGCACACCTCCTTATCCCTACCAACCCTGCAGATATGTATTATCCCAAAGTTGATAGCTCAGAGGCCACTCACAAAGAACAAGACACACCTGGAACCCGCAGAAGTAAGAAGACCAAAGAATTCCAAGACTTGAGCAGCACATTGGGAGAGACTGCTTCAGTATCACTTGGCCAAGGGGGTGATGACGAAGTAGAAGAGACAAACGACAAAGAAAACTACAAAAAGCAAGGCGAAGTAACATCGCCTAGGGATCCTGATAATGAGGCTGATCCCTTGAAGAAAAGGAAGGTTTCTCCCACGAAACCCACATCCCAGAAGAAATCCAAAGCCACCATGACTAAGATGCAAATTGTGCTCACTATCGATGACTTTGACTTCATCATCACAGCTATGAATGACACCTTGCAGGAAATATTGTAGAAACATGAAGCCAAGCAAGAGGAGATGTATGACAAAGTTGAGGTTGAACTCAGAGGGGTATAGCAGGCCCTTCAGTATAGTCGCACAGTATCCACTGTGCCCCCGCCATCAGAAGAACCAGAGTTGGGAGATGAACCTACCCAACTCTGTAGAATAGCTGATGCGACCGGAGCTCACCTTTGTTGTGTACAGGAAGAAAAGGAACAAGCCATAGTGGCCTTAAAACAAGCACAAGAGGAATTTATGGAGAAACAAAGGATTTCACAACATGATAAGGATGCCCTTCAAGTGAAGTTTGAAGGAGAGAGAGCACAGATCTAGCAAGAGAAAGAAAATCTCCTCACAGAGCAGTTTGAAGTAAAAGAAGCAGTCAACAGATCACTTCGCTATGTGACGGTCTTGGAGCAGAAGGAGGAAGAACCAGTAGAGCATCAAGTATCACAGCTCGTGGAAGCTATCCAGTAGCTTCAACAAAGAATAACAGACTTAGAGCTCTGCACAATGCCCAAAACCCCACAGGATGTGAGGGATAAAAGAGAAGAAACTACCGGAAGCATAGTTGAAAGAATCAAGGCCCTCACCATGGATTGTAAACAACTAAGTGATAGTAGTTCCTAGACTTATGAGCGACTCATTGAGAATCCAGAACTGAAGGCACTGGAGTCACAGCTCCAAGAGGTGAAGTAGAAACAATACAGGCATAGTTGAAGCCCCTGTCAACTGTTGAGAGGATGAAGAGATCCCAAGAGCAACGCACTACTCAACAACATGTCCACACCATTCAGAGAAAATTCATGGAAATGACTCAGAGGCTCCAACCTATACAGAATGAGGCTTGCCAACTATTCGTAGAGATCGAAGGCTGAGGTGAAGAACTAGAGAAAATCATCATTGCAGTTGAACAACACTTAGAGGGACCTCTTAACAAAGCAATAATACAAGAGTTCCTAGAACAGGAGGTCGTGGCACAACAACAGGTCGAAGAAGCTCAAGCCAAGATCGAGGATTTTGAGGTAGAGCTACCCAGACCAAAGTGACTTGGGATGAGTCATAGGTGAGTTTTGGGGGCCTGTTGTCCCTTGACCAATTTTTGACGATTCTTGGTCATGCTTGACCTCTTTTTGGGACTTCGACAGGCTGTCAAAGGTGGAGTGAAATTCGAAGCGGATATCGCAGGATCTCATCCCCTTTTTAGGGATTTTTGGGCTTATGTAATGGGTATGGGGATGTCGGCCCATGTGTTTTAACCATGCTCAAGCCCTTTTTGTAAAGTATAAATAGATGCTAGGCGATGTAGTGAGTATGAATGGCTAAGGTCCTTTTGGCTAGATGCAAGTAATGGTTGTAAATTCTTTTTGCATGTTGTGTGAGGTTTGCAAGGCTAAGTGCAAGTGACTGTAAAAGGTTGTGTAAAGCTCTATGCCTAGATCTACTCAAGGAAGGAGTATCTAGTGGAGTGCGCATAGATCTCCTGTCCTATGCGGTGTAGGATTTTGTAGCTCCGTACAAGTAGAAGATTGAGAGAAGCTAATAAAGAAGACAAGATTTGGTGGACGTAGCCCCGAGGTGGGGGTGAACCACGTATATCCTATTTTGTGAATGCTTTGTGCTTTATGGTTGTTCTCTTATATATGTGACTAAATGCTTAGTTCTCTAATACATGCTTAGAAGGATCTGATATGGTAACTTAGTGCTGAATAATGTGAATGAATGCTAGATCTGATCTATGTTAGTATGCTTAGTGCTTGAATCTATTGGATCTATGTGATTACTATGATGATTAGTTATTAGGGTTTAATTGTGTTCTAAACTAAGACTAGATATTGATGAACTATAATTTCTAAGTGCTTTGTTAAGGTGTTACAATCACGAATCTATGTCCCATCTAAGGTTGCATACATTTGAGTCTGCCTCTACCTCGGGTGAGACTTCATCTACTTCGTAGGTGTTTCCGAAAGGGTTGGTAGTTAGGGTTTTGTTGGTGCGTTGTTGTAGCGTTGAACACTGTGTCTACCCATATGCCAACATTTGTTATGTTGTATGGTTGATGATGTTACCAATGATATTGATACACATTTGGAACATGGTTAATACACTTCAGTGATGATAACTTGTATGGTGTTGATGTACATGGTTGTGTGCATGATTGGCACATGGTCCAAGGATCATTGTTCTCTTGATGTAGTTGAGCAGTTAATCAGTGTTCTGGTTGAGAATCAACAATTGTAGTAGAAGTAGATTGTATTAGTAGCATATTTTTTATCTTACAGAGAATATAGAGGGAGACATACCCATAGAGGGAGTTATTCTTCTTCCCATGATCATTTGCAGAGGTATGATTCTAGGAGGAGAGGTGATTGGAAGCCATATCATCAGCATTACATCATAGTGATTTCCCTTGTCAAAGGGAGAGAGATTGATCATATGCATGGAGACATCCCACAGGACATTGCATCCAGGGGGAGCGGCCTCAGGGACAATTTAGCAAGGGAGAGAAACTCCAAACAGATAGACCCTTTTCCATTGATGTTAAGAGATTGATTTCAAGAGATAGACTCTAAAGGGATATTTTTGTACTATGTTTTCATTGATGTCAAGGGATTGATGTCAATTATTTTCATAATGATGTGTTTGTATCATTGATGTATTATTGGATCATGTAGTCATTGATGTAATTGATGTCAAAGGGTTGATTTCATTTGGTGTCATAGTGATGTGGTGTCATAAGGTTGTATCATTGATGTCATGTCATGGTTGATAGGAAGTACCAAATGGATTAACTCCAAAGTGGTCCCCTTATGGCACAAGCCCTCACGGGAAGGCGCTCTTGGATAAAGTTCTCAAAGTGGTCCCCTTATGGTGAAATCCCTCATAGGAATATTATTTGTAAAGTCCAAATGGTTAAGTGGTTCATTCATCCTACATGTGTGGTTCAAAACTCAAGTTTTTTTTAGGGATAATGTAATGAATATTAGTAAATTTTCAAGTGAGACTATTCTAGATGGATAGTGATCGTCATGTTGTTTTGTGATATGTGGAACGTCACCTAACTCGTCACGGTTAGAGAGTTATGGACATGTGAAGTTGGAGAACCATCATGAGTTATATAGAAGCCCCTAGAAGGTTAAATAAGTCAAATTATTCTAGAATATCCTAGAAGAAGTTAACCATTCAAAGTGGTTAGTCATGGGTTAAGTGGTTGCAACAAGAAAAAAATTAAAAATAAATTAGTTGCAACTAGAAGTGGAGAGTTTATTGTTTGTGGATAAAGTGGTTGTAAGTGGAAAAAGTGGTTAGAAGTGGTTTAGCCCCAAAATAAGGAAGTTGGGTAAGTTGGTTACATGATAACCCCTAGAGGAAGCTACTTGGAGAAGTATAAATAAGAGAGAAAGTGTATATTATGTGCATGATATTTCAGCATATTGAATATCCATTTGTGAAAGATTATTTGGGCAAGTATTATTGATAGAGAAAAAGTGCGGTAGAAAAAGTGGGCCAGCAAAATTGTGGTAGAAAAATCACGGCAGAAAAAGTGCAATAGAAAAATCGTGGCGGAAAAAGTCTGGTAGAAAAATTGCGGCAGAAAAAGTGCAGCTAAAAAAGCGCGGCAGAAAAATCGTGATAGAAAAAGTGCAGAAGAAAAATCATGGCAGAATAATTGTGACAGCAAAACCGCGACAACAAAATCGCAACAACAGAACCATAGCAACAAAATCACGGCAGCAAAACTGTGACATCAGATTTGAAAGTTGCAGAAAGTTGGAAGTTTGGTAACCACATTAAATTTCCATATTGGAATTGTTCCAATTGTTGCATATGGTATAGGTATTGATGATTTCTACATGACTAAAGGTATGGTTTTGGCACATGGTCTTGTGTAAGGGTTTATGGTATTTGGTTTATGGAGAGTATGGTGTATTGCTAGAGGTATCTTGTTGGTTAACGTGGTGATATTGTGCATATGGTTGAGATTTGACTTGATGATTGATCTTTGTGAGTAGATCAGATTTGAATGATGAGATTGATGAGACAGGTTGAGATGATAGTTTGTTGTGACAGGTTGTGTTTTGCATATTTGATGCACTTGTCTTGGTATAGACTGTTGGTATAGTTTGATAGATTGTTTTTTGTCTACAAGTTGGGTCTTCTACTTAAGCATTGGATTCCTCTTCTCAGTTGGTGCTGAGATATACATGATGGGTCTTGCATTGATATTTGGTGCTCTCTTTGAGTTGGTTCTCATTTCAGTTGGTGTTGATAAACCCCAAGGATTGTAGTACGTAATACAAAAAAAACTTATGCATATATATTGTGTTCATGGTGTTCTTTATTGTGATGGTGAATAGTTCTTTATTATTAATATATGTCATTGAGATATATTTACATGAAATCAACTAAGTGTGAATAGAAATAATGAGTAATTATGTGGTGAATGGTTATGGCTAACTAAAGTTTTGTAAGAAGTTGTAAAAAGAGCCTCAAATTGATTCAGCCCCCCCCCCCGAGTGTGGTCGATGTCCAACAATGTATGAATTTCTTTAGCCTCTTGCAATATAATCCTTACTTATCTTATTTATTAAAATAATTTAATAAATGTTCAAGAGAATTCTGCTTGACAAGTTTTGCACAGATATTCAAAATCTATCATTGAAACCTTATAAAATATCTATCATTTGATATACTATCTAATGATATTGACTGTATATTCATCCACATAGTCCAAATAAAAAATAGTGTGGAGTGGGAATGAAAATCAATTTGAGAGCCAATAATGGTTTGACATCAAACAGGTCATGAAAATTTCGATCTTGAAACAAGTCTTATAATTTCTCAGAACCACATATGATGGTAATCAAAGTGCATATCTAAATTCTAGGTGAATGCAAACTATCCAGGTTTCCTTTTGGGAATAATAATTAAGAACCATGCATAATCATATCCAATGCACTGGAACCATAACCATTCAATATAAACAAATACATACAATGATGGGTCATACACAGGCTCAAAAAAACATCAACACCCAACACCATACAACATTTCCACCAATTTCATTTTGTACCATGTTGTTACTCACATTTGGCGCATTACAACAAATTTACTTACAGACATTATATACCAATAAGAAAAACCAAATGTTGGTGACAAAATCAGCCATTAGGAGTACAGGGTTTCATAAGGTTCAAAACCAATAGATTTTATATGTTTAAACATATATATTTTCGAAAAAAAAACATCTCTGAAACTATATACAAAAGCATGTCAAAAAATGGTTCTGGGCGAGTGCAAACCCTAGACTTCTCCAAAAAACCATTCAAAAATGAAAAAGCTATAACTGATAAAGTTGAGATTGCAATCCATGAAAACCCATACATGCAGGAACTATGCTAAACCGAATGCAGGTAAAACTCAATCTCTTATCCATACATGGGATTCAGTCAAAGCCACACAATGTTTATATTTTTTCTATGCAAACCCAGGTCGCATATCATTTAAAATTTATACTCGGAACGATAATCTAAACATGGAAGAAATTCATTCATTTATGAGTGTGGAAAACTTCTAAAGAACCAAGCTTTCAAACCATGAGTGAACATTTTCAATTTTCTTTCATATCAAAACCATACAGATTCACACTTTTACACACACATAGGATGTGACCAAATCAGAGCCAAAATTCTAAAAATCATTAGAGCAGAGCAGTTTGTTTTGATGCTAGAAGAGTAAAAAATGCCCATACTTGTACAAAGTTTTTTAAATAATGAGAGAAGAGCGACCCAGGATCATTACTCAAACACCAATGATGTTCAAACTCCAAACCATCGACTACCAACAACAAAGAGTTCTTGACAAAAATCAAAATGCAAGGTGGTATACCTCAGGAGGAAAGCCGATAGAGAGTGCAATAACCCTCATTAACTTCACGCCCCCTCCAACATCGGATGGAAAAACCCAAAATCTCGCCAACTTATCCATTAACCAACCATGTGTTACATGGTGGAAAACATTGAATTCTACCTCAGATTCTGAATTCGAACCATGTAGCACACTATCTACACATTCAAATATGTCAAACTTGCACTTATTCTATATCCAAAAAAACCATCATTTATACCATATTGACAAAGCCAAGTAAAGTTTTGAACCTTTTAACAAATGCCACCAATGATCATAACCAAATAACATTGTCATATGAAAAATTTATCATGTATGAAACTCATCCATACTATATGCCAATGCTTGTATAACATCATGTATTGAATTGAGGCCATATGATATATATGCATAAGTAAAACTTGAACACCTTTTTGTCATGTAATAGAATTTAACACAATAACAAGGTTTGAACCTTTGTTATCTCATAACACTTATGTAAAGAACTTCTTCCTTTTTTCTTTTAATATTACAATGATATATCTGGCACAATGTAAAAATAAGGAGAATCACAAACTGTTTTGTAAGATACCATTCATGCATGTGTAATAGAACAAAATACCAAGTTGCAATCATGTCACTATTTTAAGCAATTGCTTGCGAGTTGCAATTTTAGAAGGAGACGAAATCAACTTTAATATAATTTCTCTTGAAGGGATCCCACTTCTATGGGAAAAATGATCACATGGATATCACTAAATACATCAGTAATATCTCCCTAGGATAATCCTAGTTATCCTATACAGGAGGGGTAGACTTGTTATGGTTCTCCCAGAAACAAGCAACAAGATAATTACATAAGAAGATAAAAGAATGGCATACCTTTTCCTGAAGGTTGTCCTTAGTATATTCCTCGTTGTTGCAATCCTAAAGTTCTAGCTCCAGCTTCCACAACCTGCTCCATACACACCAAATACAAAACAATACCATTCTACTTGTCTTCCTAGTGTTATATTTCTAGATCTACCTTGGATCTAATCTGATCTATAATCTGTTAAATCATATCTAAACATTTATATATCAATGAAAAATATTCAGGGAAAAACCAAATGATCTATTAATTGTAAATGGAAACTTACATAACAATAGCATACCTCAAGTGTTGATGTAGGCTACTTCATTATCCTTTCTCCTTTCTCTTCCTTACAACTCCTTGGTCATTCTAGGATCCAATGAATTCTAGTTGAATAGTTATGCAGTCTGGCAGCATAACCTTGCTATTCAATTCTTCCTCCTTCTTTCCCAAGGCTTGTATTTGTTATATAGATCTTATAAGAGGCTTGGGGGAGGTTTCTATATCTTTTAGAGGCCACTAGAAACTTGAATGATGTGAGTTCCTAGGTCCTAGCCACTAATATCCAACTCATATCTCACCTCTTGCCTCGTAACTCCCCAATTCTAGAAACTTGACAATCCCTTTTTGGTTGCACAACTAGTGTCAAGCGAGTGACTCACTTGTTGTCTGTTAGGTGTCCCACGAGTATGCCTAAAACTAGGTAAAAAAGGATAAAAAAGGTGTGAAACCCTAGGAAAAATATGCATTAGGGCCTTAATCCTCTAATGGCTTCCTCTCTAATCTGTAGAGTGGATATTAAAGCTATCATAGATGCCCCCTAATGTGTGAGGTCAGGAAAGGAGTGGATGGCTGAAATACATTACAATAATGTGCATATGTGGTAGCGAAAGGAGAGATCAAAGGAGGTTCAAATGCCAAATAAGTCATACAATCAAACACCAAGGATGAGTATATATATATATATATATATACCAATCCCCTAGGTAGACCTACTCAGACTCATAATGAGCATGATCACCAAAAAATACAATGGTGATCAATGAAATGAAATGCTAGACCATGGCCATGAAAGAATACATAGTGGATCGATGTCATCAATAAGACCGTAGCCACGATACAATACAATGTAGATATACATCCTGAACTCAATCATAGCCACCAACAAATTAAATGTGGATCTATATCAGAAACAAATCATATCCACCAATAGATACAATGTGGATCTATGACATGACATATAGATGTCAGGAAGAAAATGAGCACTAAGGAGAGTGCCACCAAAGTCTTCAGATACAAGTGAGATACTCCAGTGCAACTTGGGAGGGAATTTATGGAAAGGAGTCATGTGTCCCCAAACCCAAGGTCTTCATCCAAAACCCCAATGGTATGAATCTACAACATGTGAATAAATGAGCTAATCTCGAACATGGTAGAAACCATCTGATTACCGATCATTGATGTATACCATTAACAAATGCGAGCGGAACCACCGATGATGATGATGATGGACCCCAAGGTACCTAGTATAATATAGAGAGTTTAGATGATTTGATGTTGAAAACTCATATATTCAATCAATCAGGAGTCAATGATGAAAACCCATTGTCAATCATGTAGAGCCCTACCACCGAGGACCACAAGTTCCAAGGTACTAGATGATTTCTAAATCCCTTTCCTAGATAATGTGCTCAAGTCGATAGGAAGACATATGTCGAAGGAGGGCCTTGATGTATCCCTCATAAATCGACATGGAATAGACACTGAGATATGATGTGAAGAGAGAGTATCACAAAGTACAACTGACACAGGAAAGGTCGACTTAGAAAGTCAACAAAATAGCAGATGGTCGACTTAGGCTTAAACTTCCCTTGAACATATAACATGACACAATGGTGACTTGGTAGTAAAACAGAAGATATGGATTAATATAGTGCAACAACATAGGAGGAATTGAAGCACTCTCAATGATGATTGGAAGAATAGCCAATTGAAGGAGTATCTTTGACTCATATTATTGGGATGGATCCTAGGCAAGCTAAAAACCAATTGTATGATGAGGACTCAAACAAGTGCCATGTTCAAGAGTGACTCGACTATTGTTTCCATTTTGAGAATAGACCAATGGTGAAAAAAACCCACCCTTTTTTTTTCATCTACTTCATGGTTTAACGATCATGAAATAATGACACAAGTATGCTCAATGTTCTTTTTCGTAAATTTAGTCCCCCAAGCCCAAAAAAGGATAAAACAATACAAGGGAGAACTCTTCTGACCCAGGTAGACTAGATTATTCCTTTTTTTAATTAGTCCATATGGTCCGAAAAAGGGTTAAAATTATACTGAATAGATGTCCTTTCAAACCATTTAACAAGTCTGAAAGAAGACAAGATCACTCGACAATATTTTCATGTTTAAAGGTTCTCAAAATATCTTAAAGGAGACTCGTCGAGAGAGAATGATTGGCTTAACAACATGCTCCTATGTTCCAAGTGCATGGAATCAACCTAAGCATTGAGGAATGAAAATGGTACTTGAAAATGAGGTCCACTCTTAGCAGTTGTTCTCTCCCTGGGTAGGTGGATGCAAAATAGAGGCTAAATAATGTAAGAGGTGGATGGTCAAGGCTACTGCACAACGGTAAGTGAGATATGGGAAAACAACAGTGCAATGGTGGGAGGCATGATGTGAAGAGAAAATTCATAGAAAACCATTAAGAAATATAAAAAAAATTGGGAACCCCCATGGCATATGGCCAGAAAAAATACGAAGAGAGGAGAATGAGGCTCAATATTCGTGTCATGGCAGGGCTAAAGGAGGGCTCCTAAGCCTACAGGAAAATCACAACATGGGAACTATATGTAAATTCAAATTTCTAAAAAGGGTTCCCATGATAGGTAGGCACTACCGAACCAATGAAAACATGCAAAAGGAGTGGCTAGTGTCACAACTAGTTGGGTTTGAAACTAAGGTATAATGCTGGTAGTATGCACAGTTAATAATGCAAGGCAGAAAATGCAGCGAAAAACCTATCCCTATATGCCAGTTTAGAAATATATACCTTAAGTGTAGTGGAAGGCGCCATATGCATAAACAATTACCTAGAATTGTGTCAAGCACATGTAAACTAGATTCCAAGGTTAAAACGCATAGTGAAATCTCAAAAAGGAAAATATTTTTGGATTTTCTGGATATGATATAGGAAAAACAAAAGAACTCACACCACACACCTATGTACAAGGAACTACGTATATTGATGGTTTATACCATGTATAGCCCATTTCTAGGCTCATGCCAAGGATATTTTTCATAATCGAGGAAATTGTGATCCATTTTGGACATCATATGGCGCACCATGTCGGGGCCATGCCACATAGGAATGAATCTTTGCATCAGAAGATATTCATCATGAGTGGTTTCATGAAATACAACAATGCCTTGATGGGACCCATAAAGAAATGAAGGAAGCAAAAAATGTGAATCATTGATGGAAGGGGTAGTAGAGAAGTCGATGGCAAGTTTAGAATAAGATAACCAAGGAGACAACATGGGAACTATATGTAAATTCAAATTTCTAAAAAGGGTTCCCATGATAGGTAGGCACTACCGAACCAATGAAAACATGCAAAAGGAGTGGCTAGTGTCACAACTAGTTGGGTTTGAAACTAAGGTATAATGCTGGTAGTATGCACAGTTAATAATGCAAGGCAGAAAATGCAGCGAAAAACCTATCCCTATATGCCAGTTTAGAAATATATACCTTAAGTGTAGTGGAAGGCGCCATATGCATAAACAATTACCTAGAATTGTGTCAAGCACATGTAAACTAGATTCCAAGGTTAAAACGCATAGTGAAATCTCAAAAAGGAAAATATTTTTGGATTTTCTGGATATGATATAGGAAAAACAAAAGAACTCACACCACACACCTATGTACAAGGAACTACGTATATTGATGGTTTATACCATGTATAGCCCATTTCTAGGCTCATGCCAAGGATATTTTTCATAATCGAGGAAATTGTGATCCATTTTGGACATCATATGGCGCACCATGTCGGGGCCATGCCACATAGGAATGAATCTTTGCATCAGAAGATATTCATCATGAGTGGTTTCATGAAATACAACAATGCCTTGATGGGACCCATAAAGAAATGAAGGAAGCAAAAAATGTGAATCATTGATGGAAGGGGTAGTAGAGAAGTCGATGGCAAGTTTAGAATAAGATAACCAAGGAGAAAAAGGGCCAAGACTAGGGGTTTCATTGGATCAAAAATCATCATGCTAGATCTCATCGGTTCTAAATGAGGATAAGATGATTGATGTAGCACCTCATATCTTATATTTTCTATGGAAGCCATGTCTTATAGGATGGCCTCTTATGAAGGTAATGTAGAATTAAGGATTTCATGTGAATGTGGAGATTCAACAACCCGTTCGGGAAGAGTAGGGTGATAACACTCCATAGAAGGATGGATTTGCTAACCAATATCAGTGGATGTTGATGGGATTATCGGATCAACAATTTCGACCACAGTGAGTAGCATGGATGCGCCATACAAATCAACATCCTCGGGGTGAGATACCATCGAAGGATCAAAATACCCAAGGGATCCACTGGTATCTAAGGAAATCATATTGATGGGGCCAATAGTTGCAGTAGAAGATGGTGGGGAAAGTGGAAATATACCCATAAGAGAAAGATATTTGAACATCCTGAAACCAATGTGCAAATAATATTGCATGGTATCACCTACAAAGGGTACATTAGACCTCACATTGGATCTAAGGTCTAGGGTACAGAACTCAAGTTGATCAATTGTAACAATTTTCCCTTGGTGAGGGAAACATAGGACATAAAAGATCGAGGAGACGAATACAATCATATCATAGAACCAAGTGCACCTGAGTAACATATTGTACTCAAGTGGTGCATCGATGACCTCTACGACAACTAAGACAGTCTTTGCACCTAACTCAATGGGTAAGACAGTGATGATTTTGTGTGGTTGGAATATGTGTCCATCAAAGGATTTTAAGAGTGTAGTAGATTTATCAAGCTTAGGAGAGACAAGTGATTTCCAACAATAAATCAACATGATGCAAGTCAAGGCTCCTTCATTAACAATTGTTTGAAAGATGTTTTTCCCGATCATTCTCACTTTAATATGGAAGGTTGCTTGATGGGAGAACCAATGAGTAACTGATCCAGATTATTTTTGGAACAGAATGAAAGCAGAAATATTAGAATGAATTGCACATAAATATTACCAGAAACTGAGAAATACAATAATACATGATTTATATTAATGAAATAAATGTACAGAGACTGTAAAAATACAGAGTTAAAGACTTGCTAGAAAGGTGGTAAATTATCTCTGAGAAGAGATGTGATGGCTACGCTCATTTGCAAGAACATGAGTACAATGAGTCTCTGAAGGCCTTTTCATAATAAACATGAATTCCAAAACCCTAGACATCAAAAACCTAACCCTAGGATATGAAGCGCCAAAACTCATGTGGGCCCCGTTGGGGTAAGTTAGTACATCAACTTCTCGGGGTCGTAACTTTTTCATACAATCTCTATTTTAGACGTGTAATAGCCCATTGGAAAGGTATTTTTGAGAAATACACATTATGCCATCAAATGCTAACTTTGTTTATAATTTGACGGTGGCAAGCCAAGAAAACATTGTTTAGGTCCCCAAAACGGCCCTAGAAGTACAAAAATATGTATTGACATGAAAATTTCCAAAATAAACTAGTTGGAATAGGTGGGAGACCACTATTATCCGCCTGGATATTGTGTCAGGATTTAGGATAGCCTTGGAAGTGAAGAACCCACAATTACAAAGAAATGTCCCCATTACAAAGAAACGTGCTAAACTGAAAACTGCCAAGATGAGCCAATTGGAATTCGGAATAGGTGGGTGGCCACCAGTATCCACCCAGATCATTCCTCCCGCCTTAGGAAGAAATGGTCTCCATTGTGTTGAGCTCTTGAGGAAGAGGGGAAATTGTTTGCTGAATTTGAATCTTGGTGAGTCATGTGCCTTGCTGGAGAAGTTGGGTTGTTTGGTCTGTGGAAGGATGTCACGAACCTGTTGTTGATAGGGTTGATGGAGCATTGTGTAGGCACCATCGTAGGTGAAGAAACAACATCTTCTTTCTCTTCTGCGATATTCTTCTGCTGGATAGAAGGTGTTGAGGCTGCAATGGTTGCAGTGGCCTTTTAAGCATCCTTTGAACAAACTGTGAAGAGAATGAATTTTTAAGTATGAGATATTACCTTGTGGCACTATTTTGGTGGAACAGTAGTTGGAACTATCTATGGTATCCTATAGAGTTGACCCTCCAGAGTAATAATGATACTATAGGGTCGAGACTAATAAACAACATGAAATTTCCACATATATGGTTGGCCCAAAACAACATCACAGACATCAAGAGGGGAAAAATCACACAATACCTCATCCTTGAAGGGTTAGATGCCATAGGACAAGAGACACTATTGGCTGACACAGATATCGCATCCCTGGTGAAGCCACCCGATGTTGTATGGTTGCGGGTGTGGTGTTTTTGACAACCCCAACTATTTGATGACCTCAACTAAGATTAGGTTCTCTTGGCTACCGCTATCAACAATGAAATGAAATGGGGTCCCATTCACCCACATCTGTGAATGGAAGAGGCGCTCCCCCTCTTTAAGATCTATTGGTTCTTCTGGTTGAATTGTTGCGGTCCCGACAATAACAACAGAGTATGTGTCGATAATCTGTTTTTTTTCATTATTTTCTGGATCAAATTCTGAATCAAGGTTCGGCTCCTTGTATTTGATCTCAACCACTAATGACTATTTTGAGCAACATTCATCGGTGTTGTGCCAGGGGATTTTGTGGAATTCGCACCACTTCCTAGTGTCATTCTTCATATTTCCTTTACCCTTCTTTTTATGTACCTTGGACTGGTTTTCAGTAGGCTATTGGTTAGGGTCATCTTTAATGTGCTTTGGTTTTTGTGGATTTGCAAACCCGAACTCCCATTTGTTCTGGTCCCTACATTTCTGCTCAATTTTGACAACATACCAATAGGTAGCTCCCAATGATGAGATGTTTAGGAAATACATTTCGTTTTGGATGTACCTATGCAGAGGCCCACGATATTTTAGATCCAGATTTTGTTCAGAGACCTTGATATCGACCTTGGTGTGCAAGGTATGGAAATTATTTGTGAACTATGGCATTGTTTGAATCTTTTCTTGCCACAGTGTGGTCCATCTCATGTATTGTTCTTCATAGTTATCAACAGGGTAATATTGTTCCTTTACTGCATCCACAAAAAAATCCCAAGTGGGCTCAATCCCATATATTCCATATTCCTCTATGGAACTTCTCTCCCAGTAAGTTTCCCACTGATGTTTGACATGGGGGAGAGCCTTGAGGAGTGCGAAGGTGAAATTTTCCCTGTTGGAAAAATCGTGAATAGAGAAATAACTTTTAGAAAATTTAACCATTTTTCTAAGTCATCTGCATCTATCTAACCTTCAAATACGGGAATATCAAAATTAACTTGTACCTTGAAGGGATGGGTTCCTCCAAAGTGGTCGCTTGATGAAGATGCACATGTTTCTATCAACATGTGTTGAAGGATGTGGGAAAAATTATCCATCATTTCATCCCTCTGTCATGCAAGAGCTTGCTCAAGCAACAAGTTAATAGAATCTTTTGCTCCACCATTTTTCTTTTATTCCATCATGGAGGGTTTCTTGGGCGTGCGAGAGCAATTTTCCTCAAGAGAGACAAGCTCAAGAACCAACTTGATATACTGGGACCTTGTTAGGGACATGCACTGAAAAATTATCAAGAACAACCTGCTTTGATACCACCGATCTAGATTATTTTCGAAACGAAATGAAAGTAGACATATTACAATAAAGTGCACATAAATATTACCATAAACAGAGAAATACAGTAATACATTATTTCTATTAATGAAATAAATGTAAATAGACTGTAAAAATACAAATTGAAAGACTTGCTAGAATGGTGGCATCTTATCTCTAAGAAGATATGTGATGGCTATTCTCATTCACAAGAAGATGAGTAAAATGAGGCTCCGAAGGAATTTTTATAATAAACATGAGTGCCAAAACCCTAGACATCCAAAAACCTAACACTAGGAGATGAAGCGCCAAAAGTCATGTGGACCCCATTGGGGTAAGTTAGTACATCAACTTCTTAGGGTCGTAACTTTAGCATATGATCTCTATTTTTGGCATGTGATATCCTGTTGGAAAGGTATTTTCGAGAAATACACATTATGTTGTCAAAATATAACTCCAGTTATAGTTTGACTATGGCAAGACAAGAAAACATTGTATAAGGCCCCAAAATGGCCCTGGAAGTACATAAAGATGTACTGACATGAAAACTTCCAAAATTATCCAGTTGGAATATATATAGGTGGGCAGCCACCATTATCCACCTAGATGTTGTGTCAGGATTTAGGACAAACCCAAAAGTGCAGAACCCACAATTACAAAGAAATGTCCCCATTACAGAGAAACGTGTTTAACTGAAAACTGTCAAGATGAGACAGTTGGAATTTGGAACAGGTGGGTGGCCACCAATATCCAACTGGATCAGTAAGTTGGGTAGTGTTAAAGTTAATCAATTTTGAATCCAAGGGATCAACCCTGCCTATGGTCGATAGCCATGCTTTCCACTGCATGGGGCATCTTTGGAGAACTTCGAGCACTGACATGGCACAAGGTGCTTGGGCTAATTCTTCCATAATAATGTAGTTGTGGGAAGCCTGTGTGTTGGGACTATGGGTCATACATTGAATAAAACCCTTCAGGGGGTGAAGTGGTGCATCAAGGAATGGATTCTCTATATGAATAAGGCCACTAGGTAGGGATGAAGATGTTTCTTCTGAGGCAACATTGGAGGGATCGTGAATGTCGTAATTCATGTTTTGATTTTGCAAGTTGACCATGTTGTCACACATAAAAAAATAATCATTCAAGGAAGACCCCTCATGGGGAGGGGTACTTTCCATGATCCCTTGCATAGGGAAAGGATTTATGGAAACCATGTTTTGAGGTTGGGGAGGGAAAGGATGAGTAAAGAAAACAAGTTTTTGGGAGGCCCGCTGTTGTGCCAAATATCGATGGATCTCATCCTTTTGAGGGAACTGGTGAATGGGATGTTCCTCCCTGCTAATGGTGCAGAGAACCAAGATTTACTCTTCTCTTTAGTGCCTCCCTCCTAGGCAGTTTGGGTAGTGGTAGTCCCTTTCTCATTGGTGGAATTTTTTTTTTGTTCTTTTTCTTGCCTCTAGGATGTTTAGGATTCTTTGGTTGTGTGGACTACACCAAATTCACCTCGAAGGTTTGAGGAGGGACTACAATAGTTTGAGAATTAGTGACTATTGCTAATGGGTGTGATTGAATGGACAAATGTCCCATATGATTAGCTAGTTGGTTAATAGATGCATGAGAAATAGAACCAACCACCATTGTCATGGGGCCTTGGGTGAGGTTGATGAGGATCAGCTGACGGGCGAAGAGAATTTGGAAAGATATCATATAGAGTACCCAACTGATAATAAATCAAATCTAGATGTTGGGAATACAAAATGGCCTTCTCCTAGGTGGTCACCCTGGCCATGGCTTCATCCTAGGAAATGGGTGGTAAGAGGGAATTGGTAAACCACTCTTTTAGGATATTTTCTGGAACGTGAGTCGTAATCATCCTACATCGTCGATAATACTCATGAATATGATCGAAGATTTGGATTAAATTGTTTTGACGCACAAAATTCAAGAGCTCAGTTCCTATCTCATAACAAATATGCAGTTGGTAATGCATTAAAAATGCCATTTCCAAGTCATTAAAGCTTCTAAAAGAACGACCCTTCAGTTCAATATACCATTTGGCAATGTTGGGTTACTTGGGCTAACCCAGGTTCTAGCTATAGGATTACCAACAAACCCTTTGACCATCATCCCTTCTGGATACCAGAAGGAAACACACTGCATGGAGTGCATTGCAAAGTCTCACCCAAGATGGATTTTATGGTTGGATGTAGGACTCAGATGTTTGCAACCCTGGGATGGGATGTGTTTCTCTCTCTTAGGCATTCAACCTACTCATTGTTAACCCCAAATCCTCATTAGATATTTTTCCTAACCCCTGTCACTACTATTCTAATAGGGCTTCATTAATCATTACAGTCTCATTTGATCAAAGACAAACATTTATCTACTGTAACCCAAGATCCTGATCTAAACACTAGATAAAGGATTCATTTATTCGGTGTTGTTGTGCATATTCCATTAGCTTAACCTTATTGCACAATTTTCATTCCTTTAACAAGCAACCTATTCATCATAAAAAATTATCAAAGTAAATTCAACCATAAAAACTACATATAGTCACATAAAACACAGATATACCATGGTTCACCCCCCGTGGGGCTACGTCCTCAAAGATTTGTCACTTCATCTCTTTATTCATTTTTCATGAAAAATGTAGTGATTCACACTGTACAATCCTTTCTTCATTACATCCAATCTCCACAGATCGCAATAGTTCTCACTTACACTGAGAACCTCTCATCAAAACCCTAACAAAAAGTTGAACCTACTACAAAGTGTCAAAAATCGATTGATCCCCCTCTATAGTCCTAATACATTATACTTATACAAAACTAGGAACAAGTCCTTACAAAAAACCTAACCCTAAAAGGATTAGGTTTTTCCACTTTCCATCTGACTCGTTCATGGCTAGTCCTCAATCCGACCATTGCTCCAAGTCGGTGCTTGTCCACTTTTCCACTGCTCTGCAACATTTTGTCCACTTTCTAACTTCTTTTCTTGGTGCAGGTTTTCCCTTATTTTCGGTGTTGCTTTTCCTCTTTTTTCAGCGCACTCCCATGTTTTCCAGTGTTCGATTTTTCCTAAAATTGGCTTGTGCCAACATGCCCCAAACAGTGACATCATGACTTGTCCCTAGTCACTCATGGATTCCTACATATTTTATGTTAAGAACCAAACATCAATATAGCATAGAAAAACCTCAAGAAAAGTATTCAACGCCTTGAAAAAGAGATAATATCAGATAATAAGCCTCTTCGAGG
>JASDQU010011021.1:124407-136042 GCA_032191745.1 Picea mariana
TGGGATGTTTCTCTGGCAGATCCCCTTTTCTAATGTGGCAGGAATCCATTGCTCCAGACTCCTACCACATACCACTTACCATTTTTTGAAATAACCCTCGTCTCCTCATGACATCATTTTCCCTTATTTTACTCTAAGGGTCACTTCTCATTACTCTATCAGTCCATTCCCTCTGTTCACCCATTACAAGTCTTCTCACCATGGTCAGTTCCCAATCAACGCCCTCCACGTCACCCGGTCATATTCATCATTCATTGTTACCTTCCATCTCACGCTCCAAAAGACCCGTTGGCCATTTATTACGGGCTAACTTATCTGTTAGCGTATTGATCTGTCCCCGGTGCCCAAAGGGTATCTGTTTGTTCAAAACTACTCTTTTCCTTGATTCTACTATTGTTTACTTTGTCCTCGCACTAGATATTTTATCCATGTCTTATCTCCATTCGAGTTAGTCATCCAAAACCACAATCATCCCCACTAACGTTTTGTTTGAATTGTAGGTATTTTCACAATGATGGTGCCAAAATCCAAGAAAGAAGAAGCCAAGGAAAATCCTTTCCTCCCGCCTCCTGTTGATCTCGATAGGACCCATTTGGCCGACAAACATCATTTAATTGCAGACACTAGGTGTGAATTTGACTTCCTGGATTTGTAGTCATGGCTCAAAGAGATTTTCTTAGATCAGAGCGATGAAATTGGGCTCTGGGAGTCCAACCTTCCTCTGTATCTTTTCCCCCAGGTTCACCATTTCCCTAAGTTTTCCCTCAAATTCCAAGCTCATTACCTCCCCGACTAGAGAGCCATAGTATCTTTTCTTCATCATACCAGAGGTCATTGATCAGATGATGCAAATAACTAGAATTGAATCTGCCTCCCCTTTCAATCTCAAAGTCATCACGGAGCTGTACCAGAAACTATCATTCCCTCATAGAGCCCAGATTTTTGAGCTTTTCCTCCCTCAGGCTGCTCATCTCCCCAAGACAAATCCCTCGTACCCTTCCTCCCTGTTCTTAGAGAAAGGAAACCAAGTCACATCGTCGCTCTGTGCTCTGCTTGGTTATTTTTTCGACCAATGGTTGGATGAACCCATATTGGGTTTTTTGTCCATTTTCTCCATAGAAGAAAGACCCACCACTCAGTTCTCCTATAACACTTTCCTGGCAAACAGTATTCACGAGCAGTTCTCAAATTTCGCCTCAGAAGACATGTTTCGGTATTCCTCAGTACTGGCCTACATGTTCACTTTCTTTCAAGCGGATAGGTTCTTCTTTTCAATGCAAAAAATGGACAAGGACGGGAGACCATAGGTGGTAACATATTGGACTTCACTACTCAGAAAAAATTCAACAGAGTTCAGTTTCAAACAGTTTATCAAGAAGTTCTATCATCTGGTGGTGAGCATGCTCAGCGGCAAACCTGAACCAAGAATAAATGAGGAGATTCAGAGGATTTTATGCCTCTCAGACCTTACAAAACCTGGAGACTGGTATCTTTACCAAAACCACACCGATATTAGAGTATATGGATGCGAGTTAGCTCCATACAAATTGCCAAAGTATCTTCCCGTGAGGATATTTTCCCTAGAGTACATAAGGAAAATGATTAACTCAGATGACATACATTTTGTGTCTCTGAAAAAGAAATAGCAACTTAGAATTAAAGGGAAAATAGAGTCTTTCATCTGTAATAGCCGAGGTGCTGGGGAGGAAGCAGACAGATTTTTGAAAGAAATGAAGTTTCAGGTTAGTTTCATATGGCACTATGATCCATGTGGGATAATTTCTGAGATGAGGGTTAAAAATAAAAATGTTCCATATGTTCATACACCCAAGCCTGAGATAGAAAAGTTCACGAATCAAATAGTATGGGAGCCAAACACTCTGGTCAAGATAGAACAATAGGACCCTTTGGTCATCATCTCACAGACTACTACACCACAGGTTCCCAAGGAGAAAATACCCGGGAAGGATACTTCACCTTCTGTCACCGAAGTCTCAGCTGAAGATTTCCAATTACACACCAAAAGGCCAAAAACCAGTCATACACCTGACACGGCTGGTGAAAAGGAAATCCAATCTACTAGAACTATGAAGGATGATCGGTCACTTCTTAGCACAAGTAGCAAGCATATCATGTCTACATTTTTGCCTAAGAATCCCACGAATACTCCACTAGTCGACCAGCCGAGTAAAGTAGGACCAAAGTTGAGTTTTTTTGAGAAGTATGGCCTGATCAAAAAGAAAAATCAGACACTGACCAACAGTACTTATGTTCAGTTTTGGAAACAGACATCAACAACACAACACATACTATTGTCTGCATTCGATACAGAGAAGGGTATAATGAACATGGATTTTCTGAAGGCACAGGTGTCGGACCCAAAAGCAATCATTGATTACAAAAGAGAAACATTCGAGTTTCATACTAGAGATGTGCATCCCACTCATCAGATGGATCTACACAGGAAAACTAGAGAAATGTTTTTCTCCACATTGGCAAATGCTTCTACTGCAGCTGCTAAATTATAGGTATCTCTAAGCAATGTTCAGACACAGTTGAAATTAGAAAAGATATCATCATTAGCAAAGGATAACATAATTAAGACATTGGAAGAATTGGTCCTCAAGATCGGGTATGACCCCTCAAATTTGAAAGTAGTCGAGGAGATGTTACAAAAGAAAAATATTGATATATAATCTCTGAGGAAATAGTTGAAATTGCCACCGACAGAAGATGCACATGCAAAGAAGATAGCTGAGACAGAAGGGGAAAAGGATGAGATGCTCAAGTTGATCATGGAGAAAAATGCACAGTTGAAAGAGATGGAAGCAACACTGGAAACATTAGTGAAAGAGAAGGAACAATCAAAGCCTATGGAAGTCATTCGATTGAGCACAGTTCCACTCACAGGAGTAAGCACAAAATCTACAGCGGGAGTCTTCTCAGCAGAAATTCCCTCAGCAACTCCACTGACGGCTCTGGAGAAGACAGTAGAACTGGAAAAATCCATGGAAGAGATGAATTTGCAAGAGACGAAGATTAGAAGACTTAAAAAGTAGGTTGAGAACCTTCAAGAACTCAAGTCTTCTTACCAAACCAGCTACTCCAAGGAGAAACAAACATCAGACAAGCTCAAAAAAGAATTGCAATAGCTTCAAAAGAAAATAGTGGTAGGAAAAACACTTGTTGAGGTCAAGGAAAGTGTCTGGATGGATATCACCAAGTTCATAAATGAAATATGGCCTATGGTACAAATCATGCTCGAGCAAAATGAACTAGTGCAAAGAAGCAATCAGGCTATTGAGAAAATAAGAGAACTGGGAGAGATTGCCACATAAGCCATTGAGATCATTAAATTCCTAAATTCAAAAACCAGAGAAGACTTAGAGGATTTGAAAATTAAAGATAGGATGGAAACCATACTCAAGGTTAAGAGGGTCCTAACCAAAAGAGAACTGATGCTACAACTAGAGGAAAAAGTCCAGACTATGGACATAGGAGTGCAAAAAAATTTCAGCAAAATTGAAGCTCTGTAGAAGAAAGGCCTCCTTGTCTTAATGGTCATAAATGACAAGTTAATGATGCTTTCTGATTATAAAAAGAAGCTATCCATAGTGGCCAAAGATAGCTCGAAATTATCAGGAATAAAGGGTAGTATCATAGGCAAGGCATTCTTAGAAGCTTTACAGTCATACATCAACATTCAGCACGAGATCCGGTACATTTTCATCGTCAAGCCAACTTTTGCCAAGTATACAGAGATGGATGAAGTATATGGAAGACTACTCAAAGTCATCGTTCCCAGTCAGCTTCGATGGGAAGAGCTATGCAATCTGATCGAGTAGGAGATGAGGTGTCCAAGCCCAGTCAGCAATCCAATCAAGCGAAGTCGTGCAGAGGACTCACCAACGGTTTACCCCAGAAATTAGCATAAAGATTTCAACACATCATCAAACGGTTCCTGAATTTTTGTATCTTGTTGAGTTAGTTAGATAAATTTAGAACTGCCACGTCCTGATCTTTAATGACAGGATCGTTTGTAATTTTTTATTATAAATACTTAAAACTTTGAGGTACCGAGGGTTGATCTTTATGCCCTGTAAGCCAGAAAGACTGTAATTTTTATCAAGAGATCTTCCAATAATACAAAGGGACTTTTCACAGGATTCTCGCGTGTTATTCATTGGTGATGTTTTCTTTTCTATGTTAAATGTTTTTCTCCCTCAATTGTCATATTGTTTTCCATTCTAATCTTTTAAATGTAGCGCATGTTGTAGGATTTATCTTTGTATACCCTATTTCCAGCTTTGAAAGATATTAATGTTTATCTTTCTAATATTACAGTGAAGAAATTCTTAAATGCTTCTTTACTTTAATTGATATTCTCATCTTTTCTGCTATTCATCACTTTACTACCAAAGAATCCAATGAATGCATTATCTTGCCCTGTGAAAAGAATCTTTTAATTTCAATTTAGATCTCTATCTTTATAACACAGACCCCATATCCCAATGGAGGGGTAAAACCATTTTCAGCCAACTTAACAAAAACAAAAACAAACCATTCAATCTTATTTTGTTTAACTAGCATAATATCTCAAAGTTAAAACATAGCTAAATCTTACAGAGAGATCCCTCTTTGAAGCTGGTAGGGATAGATTCTAGTTTCGAAGTGGTTGGATAAAGTTATCTCTTGTAAGTTTCTTCTACTCTGACAACCTTTGGGAATTTACAAAGTGTTAACATAGTGGCGACCATACTAGGGAGTGAATAAATATTCAACACCACGTTTTCTTTTTTCCCTAGAATAAAACTTTGTTCATAAACCAATTATAAATCTGAGAAAGAAATAATGTTCAGAGGTTGTTAAATGCTTGTACATAGTAATTTCGGATTCATAAAATAAAAATATATAAAAAATAAAAAAAAACCCGGCTCCTAAAAGAGATTATACTCGATCCCACCCAAACATGAAACCTGCAATAGAAACTGATAATCCAGAATAGTTACTCAGAAATAAGACCATTGCAGGAGGTTCAGGGAGTCATAGTCCCCTTCGCTGGTCCCCTTTTCTTCCAGAGGAACTTGTTTCCCTTCAAGATCTTGACTTTAACACCATTTTTGAACAAAGCCTGTTTAGAATGAAATCTAATAGCTTTGTGACTGAAACCATTTTAGATCCAACCATCCTACAACCTTGGGCCCCTGAAATACTATTTCCCACTGCAAAACCTCAAACCGCTCACTCTGTGCCAGCTAGTCCCTCATCCTCCTCATCTTCTGCCATCGCCCCACCAATCATCCAGGTTGTTGTCCCACCTCCCCCACCTATCATGGCAGCCAGATATGCTCCCTTGGTGTTGGCCGCACCTCTAAATGATATGCCCCTGGATTATCAAATGAGACTCCCACATTTCGATGGTACAGGGCCCTTGAACGCACAACAACATGTTGATAAAATGAATGACTATTTTGACTTGCAGGAAGTTGTTGAAGCTGACGTTCAAATGAGACTTTTTTCATAGAGTCTAACTAGGGACATTAAGAAATGTTACAAAGGCTTACATGTTGCTTCAATGGTCGACCTTATAGTGTTTCAAAGAAGTTTTTTGGACAGATGGGAGGTAAAGAAAAATCCTCTCCAGATCTTGTCAGAATATGAAAACATCAGAAGGAATCAAGGAGAGACAGTACAAGACTATTGCACCCACTTCAACAATCTGTACAATGCAATTCCAACTAATATTAAACCCCGACAAGGTTTCACACTGATAAAATTCCCTGACGGTTTCGACGCTGATATGTCCTATCAATTAAGGGAAAGAAACTCCACCACCCTGGAGGACATGCAGAAAAGCGCAATAAGTGTAGAGGCCAACCTGTTGGCTAAAAGGGAATGACAGAGGATGGAAAGGAGAGTCACGATTAAAGAGGAACCTTCCACATCTTCTTCTGATGCAAAACTAGATTCCTTAGCTAGAGCAATGGAAAGGATGATGGAGAGACTTACTATAGCCGAAAGAAATCCTCCTAGAGAAAACCAACCTGCTCCACAAATTCGGAATCCTAAATTCAAAAGAAATACTCCTCAAATCAAACAGAGAGATCCTAGGGATCAAAGAGAATAGAGGGGTCCTGATCAACAAATCAGACCACCCCTACAGGAAAATTATGCTGATGAAGGTGAAGAGGTAATTGAAGAATTAGAGGACACACACATAAACCTCATGGGCATTCACGATAACGAAACCAATTTCCTTACTCAGGAAGAGAAAGAACTATTCCTTCTTTCTCAAATAGAGTTGAGTGAGGAAGCCAAAGAGACCAAACAATAGGCATTTGAAAATGCCATTATGGAGGTACACAGGCAGCACAATCTACAAAGTAAAAAAACAGATGAAAATTCCCCCAAAAAGGTAACCGAAATGAAGAAAACAATCGAAACCAAGAAATCTCCTGAGCCTTCTACCAAGAAGATCCCCAAGAAAGGTAATTTTGAAACTCCAACAAAAAGAAACCCTACCATTTTACAAATATCAACGCAGACTGAGGTTTCATCAACCAACTGACCAAATACTTCTACCCAGAAAACTATGGTGGACAGATCAGAATTGCTGAGCCAAAACAGAGCACCTACTTCTTTCAACCTCGAAGGGGAATTAGCCAAAGTGAAAATTCTCATTCCCCTTTCTGAGTTGATGAGTAAGAACGCTTACTGATCACAGGTGATCAAAGCACTGAGCATTGAGCCTGATATAGGCACAAAGGCCTTAACCATTGGATCGGTGAATCATTTAGACATGGTAAATCTTACCGATGATCAACCTAAACTTCTGTTTGGCACTGAATTTGATGGTCAAGATAACACTGGTGTTGTCGCTCCTTTTTACATCAGCCTTAATATACATGACCTGATTCTGCACAATACTATGTTAGATTCAGGTGTTTCCCACAACCTGATGCCTAAAGCAGTGATGGAAAAACTGGGACTCGAGGTCACCAGGGCCTACAAGGATTTGCACTCTTTTGACTCCAGCAAAGTTAGATGTATCAGGTTAATCAAAGACTTATGCATCACCCTATTTCAGATCCCAACAAAAAGCATGGTTATGGATGTTGTGGTCACGACAATTCCCCCAAAATATGGTATGTTGTTGTTCAGGTCTTGGGGGGCCAAGTTGAAAGGCACGTTGCAGTTGGATATGTCATATTCCACCATCCCAGTATTTGGACAGCATAGAAGACTGTACAGAGAGATGCTGATGAAATATATGGTCAACAGCTATAAAAAGCCACATAATTATCCTCTGTACTCTGCACACTCCGATCTAGACTCCTTCATATTGTATAACGACAATGATATGGAAGAACAAATCGCTCAGCTGGAAGAAGATACATTTGACCTGAAAGAAGGCCAAGAAATCATTGAGCCAAAAGGGAAGGAAATCGTAATAAGTAAAGAATTTCCAGCATATTTCTGGTGCATGGATTTCGATGGAGCTATAAGAAAAGAGGGAGCTGGAGCAGGAGTCTAGCTGCATAATAACAAATCCAGGTATTCAGAGAACCATTCTTACAAACTGAATTTTCAATGCACTAACAACATAGCCGAGTACGAAGCTTTGATGCTCGGTCTTAAACTGCTAAAGAAGGTTGGTGCCAAACAAATCGTGGTAAGAGGCGATTCTGAATTAATTATCAAACAAATTAAAGATGATTATGCAACAAAACATCCCAGGCTTAGAGCTTATAGGAATGTTGTTTTGGATGCTCTTCAATGTTTCACAGAAATTTATTTGCAGGTGATGCCCAGGGGATAGAAAATTCTAGTAGATGGTTTAACTACGTCAGCAACTACATGAAAGATACCTTTTCATTCCACTCGCCCATACACGGTGGAGGTGAAGTGCATACCAACTGTCCCAAACAACATCAGATACTGGCAAGTATTTGGGAACGATGACAAAATTGAAGATTTTCTACAATGCAAAAATGATTTCGAGTGTACAAACATAGACTTAGAAAACGATGATGAAAATGTAAATAATTTTTTTTTTGGAAATAATAGTGTAATTAAAATAGGTTCAGAAGAATCAGGTGAAGATGAGATAGATTCTGATGTTTTTCATTTAAAGAGTAATGTTTTACCTAGGGGTTTATTTCCGTTAGAAGACTTATTTGATTTTAATGATGTAGCTCAAAAACCTAAAATTGAAGCCAGTGGTAAAGAGGTTGAAGACTGTAACATAGGGACAGAAGAGAAACCCAAGATGGTAAAACTTTCCAAATCTTTACCCCCTGAGAAGAAACTCAAATACATTGAACTTTTCCAGGAATATGTGGACATGTTTGCTTGGGGTTATGAAGACATAAAATCTTATGACACAAGCATCATTCAACATAGGATCCCATTAAAAGAAGATCAAAAACCTTTCAGACAAAAACTTAGGAAAATCAATCCCAAGTTACTTCCTCTGATAGAAAAAGAAATCAAAAAGATGTATGATGCTAAAATCATAGTTCCTTTACGATTTTCCAAATGGGTTTCAAATCTGGTCCCAACCCGAAAGAAAACTGGGGAAATCAGGCTTTGCATTGATTTTCAAAACTTGAACAAGGTTTCCATAAAGGACAACTACCCACTACAAAAAATGGACCACATATTACAAAAGGTAGTTGGATCCAGCTGAATCTCCTTAGTGGATGGTTTCTCAGGCTATAACCAGGTTCTCGTTCACCCAAATGATCAAGAGAAAACAACTTTCACAACACCTTGGGGTACCTTCATGTATGTGAAAATTCCTTTCAGTTCGATGAACGCTATAGCCACGTTCCAAAGAGCGATGGACATCGCTTTTGTGGAAGAACTTGGCAGCTTTATCATCATTTATTTGGATGACATAACTATTTATTCCTAGTCCGATGAAGAGCACTTGCGACATCTCAAACAAGTGTTTGAGAAGTGCAGGAAGTTTGGGATTTCTCTAAATCCTAAGAAAAGCCTTTTCGTATTAGAGGAAGGTAAATTATTGGGGCACATAATCTCTAAAGATGGAATTAAGATAGATCCCAGCAGAATAGAAGCCATTCAGAAACTGGAACACCCAAGGAATATCAAAGAGTTACAATATTTCATTGGAAAAATAAACTTTCTAAGAAGATTCATACCTAACCTAGCTGATTTTCTCAAGAACATCACCAACATGTTAAAAAAGGACACAAAAATAAAATGGGACACTGAATCCAAGTATCCTTTTGAACAAGTTAAGGATGCACTCACACAGGCTCCAGTCTGGATCAGTCCTAACTTCACCAAGGATTTTTACGTTTTTTCTTTCGCTTCTGAACATACCATTGTAGCAGTATTACTACAAAACAAAAGTGAAGGATATGAACAACCCATAGCCTTTTTCAGTAAATCTTTAAGAGATGTTGCTTTAAATTATAAAATAATGGAGAAACAAGCTTTTTCCCTGGTAAAATCCATAAAGGATTTTAGAGTATATATTCTCCATTCCCACACCATTGCATAGGTTCTGAATGCATTAGTAAAGGACATTTTAACCCAGGACAATCCATATGGTAGAAGAGTAAAATGGATCACTATTATTCTAGAGTATGACATAGATATTAAGCCTACTAAACTGATTAAAGGTCAAGGTCTAGAAAAGTTAATGGCTGAATCCATTTTCCATGCTCTTGATATTAATTTCTTAGCTGTTGTAGATGAATAGGGAGAGCAGGCGACTCCAAGTGTGAAAGAGGTATTTCTGAACTCTCCATGGTACACAGACCTGATATTTGTTTTGCATAACTTACAAGCTCCCCCTGGTCTGACAAAAACTAAACCTAGGTTTTTGAAATTGAAAGCATTAAGATTTTGCATTTTAGAAGGAAATACTTATTGGAAGGATCCTGGAGGTATTTTGTTGAATTGTTTGTTAAAGGATGAAGCTGACAAAGTATTGAAGGATTTTCATGCAGGAGATTGTGGTGGTCACCTGAGTTGGAAGACCACGACTAATAAAATTCTCATAGCTGGGTTCTATTGGCCTACACTATTTGTTGATGTGCATCAGAAGGTGAATTCATGTCATAAATGTCAGGTGTTCGAGGGAAAAAGGAAGCTCCTCCCTTTGCCCCTGAAACCAATCTCTGTTGAAGCTCCTTTCCAGCAATGGGGATTAAACTTTATCAAAGAAATACATCCTCCCTCTTCGGGCCAACACAGGTGGATTCTTACTGCTACGTAATATTTCACAAAATGGAACGAAGCTATACCAAACATGCAAGCTACTGATTCTGTCATTATTAAATTTCTAGAAAATAATATCTTGTCTCATTTTGGATGTCCAAGAAAAATTATAATTGACAATGCAACTGATTTCCGATCAAAGAAGCTCATAAATTTTTGCAACCAGTATCATATCGGTTTGGGACATTCCACGACTTATTACCCTCAGGGAAATGGGCTAGCGGAGTCATCCAATAAAACCATGGTGAACATTATAAAGAAGACGTTGCAAGAAAACAAAAAGTCATGGCATAACAAGCTGGTTTTCGCACTGTGGGTCGTCAGACAAACCACCAAGAGGTCAATTGGTATGTCTCCATATCAGTTGGCCTATGGCACTGAAGTAGTTTTTTCTACCTCCTTAGGTGTTCCTGTCATGAAACTGCTGCAAGAGATGCAAGCCGAGCCGAACGACTCCCAAAGAAGGATAAACCAGATGATCCACTTGCAACAGTCTAGAGAATAAGTATACAACAAAACTCAGGTTGTCCAGGAGAGCATAACAAATATATTTGATAAAAGAACTAAAGAAGATGACTTTGAGCTAGGTGACCTGGTTCTGAGATGGGATGCCCAAAATGAAGATAAGGGGAAGCAAGGAAAATTTGACAGTCTATGGAAGGGACCTTACATAATTCACGCTTTCAGAGGAAATAATTTTTTCCTGCTCAACAACAACGATGGGACCAATCTACCAGGAGGACCTTTGAATGGAAGAATGTTGAAGCACTATTCACCTCCTCAGTAGGGACCTTCAGTCACACCTTTCCATTGTACACATCATTCTATTTTGCTTACAAGTTTTTGAGTGAATAACTTTGATCAGATGGTTGAAGATCACAAAAAAGGCCCTAAGCCACTGAACCTTGTCATCAAACTTTCAAAAATAAAACAAATCAAACAACAAAGACAACTCTCGAGAAAAATTTTTAGAACATCAAGAAACAAGATTCTTGGCACTTCACAAGGAGAGTACCATCCCCAGGTGGAGCCATTGTTATAACCCTATAATTTATAGGATCAACTAGTGACTAAAATGTTATCACTTTAGTGTTTTGTTTGTCAAATGATTTTCCATTCTATAAAAAGAAAAAGAAAATAAAGAAAAAGAAAAAAAAGAAAGAAAAGGAAAAAGAGGGCATAAAAGAAATTTCAATAGAGCCCCGTGCAATAACAATGACTTGGTCCATATAGTTTAAGCATGGCCAATTCCTTTTAAATTGATGTCAATAGGAGTAACGAATAAGTTTGGCTAAATTGTTTAATCTTATCCAAGCAAATTAGAATAGCTAGTGAATAAATTTGACCAAACGGCCTAATCTTGGTCAAATAACCCCAGGAT
>JASDQU010011022.1:0-38330 GCA_032191745.1 Picea mariana
TTTGTTTTTTGTACATCCTTTATTATGTTTTGTCTTGAAAATCCTCTCTCACATGTCACTCTTGAGGAATAGTAAGTATTTTTTGCCATAGCTTTGACACTTATGAACAATTTGCATGTAACTCTATGGCACAAAATATCCTCCAAACATCTTTCATGGATGACCCCTCACAATTCACATGAAGAGTATCAACAAATGCATGCAACTCTTTCAGACAATCTTCAAAATCAAATAATGTTTTTCTTTCTTCTTCTCACATATAGTATGTTGCAGGTGTTGAAAAAGCTTTTCAAGCCAACACTTTGAATTCTCTTCTCTACCTTGAACATCCTGTACATCATGGACAAGGGCTAAACAACTTTACAGAGTTGAAAAAAGAAAGACCGGGAATCTTCCATTGAAACTCTCTATGAGAGCTTGGACATATTCTTTTGCTAGTGGTTTTCAACTCTCTAGTGAACCATCAATGCAAGGTTTCCATGATTGCTTTTGTGTATCAACAGAATCACCATATGCATATGGAATTGCTACAAAATGCAATTCACGCCTATGAAAAAGTCCCTCTTTATCAAGAATTTCTAGATATCTAAATTTAGAGGCATCTAAAAATTTAGATAAGTAACATGTGCCATCTCACACCATGTAGGCTTTGCTTTGACAATACTAGAAGTTGAGATATACTGAAATTTGAAATACAAGTGCAAGTTGCATGCATCTCTTGGAGAGTTGGATAGTGAACTATGGCTAGTGAACTATATTATAACGTTGATTTTTGTCTAGTATCGAGTCTCCATGAGGCATGAAATATATAGCCCACGACCTGCAAGTCCACAAACAATTCTAACGACATTTGCTAACTTGATCGTGCCTCGATTAATGGAGGATATCCTTAGTGATCATAATTTGTTGGCCACTTGAGTTGGAGTAATTACTCTCCTAGGGTATCCTAGGAGGTATCATTATGGCGATTTGATCATACTGTAATGAAGATAATGTGAAAACTATCATCTTACTCTCCAACGTCTAGCGAACTTTTTAATACTACTCAATGGCTCGCCATATATATATGATAAATTTTCAACTTTGATTTTAGTTTGAAGATTTCAATAATTAATTAGACATTACTAATAACTTATAGATTTTAAAATTATTGATATACGATGGTTAAATAAAAAAAACATTAACCTATCAAATTTAACCAACATATTACTTTAATGCTTGTTTATGAGTGCTAATTAAACATTACTAAGATTTTAAAATTATTGATATATAATGGTTAAATAAAGAAAACATGAACCTATCGAATTTAACGAGCATATTTTGTTTATGAATGCCTTTGCACTCACTTTAGAGTTTAAAACATCAAATTTAGATTAATAAGAAATTTTCTTATTTAATATTTTTGTGAAAATGAAGAGTCAAATTTAAACTATGAACAAATTTCTTTATTTTATGGAATTTTTTTTTTTTATATTTTATAAAAAAAAATTATTTTATAAAAGTAATAAAATTTTATATTTTATAAAAATGATATTTAAATTTATATATTTAAATGATTTTATAAAAAATCATAAATAAAATTAAATATTTAAAAATTAGTTAATATTCACATAATGTATTAGAGTTTATATTCAAATAATTGAAATTTATCATAACTTAATTAAATAATTGAAAAAAATAATTAACATTGAAAAAAAAACAAAAACATATTTTTAATCATTAAACTTACTCTTTTTATATAAAACTTTCTCTATATAGAAAATAAAACATTTAACTCATAAATAAGTATAACTTATAGTTGCTATGTTATATGATCCAAATGACACAAGTTGCTTTTCGATAATGTTCTTTTATGCATGGTTTATGTCATCACATGTTTTAAATTTGTGGTTATAACTATTGGTTTTTGTTTACTCGAATTATGGAACTTCACATGCTCTGGATATTTGATGACTTTTTTATATTGGTGTACAAAGGAAAGTTTTTAATAAATTTGGCTTTACACTTCAATTGATTTTTAGGAATTATAATCAATATACAAATGTATTATAATATTATCTTAATAAAGATTGTTTATTAATAAAATATAATTAATATTATTTTTTAAGATATAATGTTTTAACTTTAATTCTTCTAATTATTGATGACGATGATTAACGTTCATTGAGACTAATTGGTCTATCATATTTTAAGAAGACAATAAACATTGAGAGAAGCATTCCAAGATCACCTAAAGGTATATCAAACTTTAAGAAGACAAGATATTACTTCAATTTCTTTAAAATTGTATTTCTATGCTCAAAAAACATTGAGAGAAGCATTCCAAGATCACCATAGTTTTGGTGATTGAGGAAGTTAGGAAAATCTCTATTGTGGTAAATATTTTTAAATTGAGATCTAATATGGGTATATACACCTAATTTCAATATGTAGCTCGTGAGAGTTTGTTCTTATTTTAGCAATGTTGATTTTCTTCTTTGCACTTCTCAAAACTAGAGGTATCTTTGATCTTCTAAATTAGCGTGGACCACACCTCCTTGTAGTATCTTAATTTCCTTTTATTCACTAATTCTTTATCACACCACATATTCTCTTTAAATTTAGAAGTAACAATATTTGTAATATTATGCATGATGACTTCTTCTTGTATTCCCCAATGATTTAGCTAAGATTTGACATCTTTATGTCATTCATGCTTGAGCCACTAGTGGTTTTGGTTAGAGTTTGAAGCAATTTTGGGGAGCCTCTTATCATCCATGTTGTTTATCTTGTTTTTGTAAGTTAAGTATCTAATTATGGCAATGCCCTCAATGGGGAGAGACTTGCTTATATGAGGAGGATATGATAGGGTGTATTGCCCTTAACTTTGATATTATAAGTTATAAAATTCTTTTGGACCTGTCATATTTTTCTCTAGGATTTTCTAGATATATTGCAACCCCAAACATCACATCCATATAAGATAACCAAAGTGACAAGAGTGTGAAGAGGAGTCGGATTGACAATTGTTTTCAAGCCCACAATAAACTTTCCACCCTCCACTATCCTTTTTTCAAGGCTATAATTCCAATTGAGGATGTGGTGGATATCTATTCTAAGATATTTATATGAAGACACTTCCTCCAAATTATTGTTGTCATAAACAAAAATATTATAAGTAAATATTTTAAATTTAATTACCACATAAAAACTTACTAGTTAAAGTATAAAAACTTTATGTAAATCTCTTCATATTAGTATTCTTATTGAATTTTTTTGTAATTCGATTTTCTTTTAATCTTTTCCACTGCTAAATAGGAATGTCATTGTTTTCAAACTTTTATTAGGATGCAATTACTCACTTTTAACTTTTGCCTAAAACAATACACTATTCTTTATCAAACTTTTTCAAGGAGAGAAGTACTTATCCAGCTATTCTTTATGAAACAACTACTCATCCCACTTGTTAGTCCCTACCAAAGGCCTGGGACTATAGCAATGAGTTGCCCTTTGACTATATATTAGTTTATCGTTGACTTTAAATTTATGTGTTATATCTAATATGTAACATAGGAAATCAATATATGTATTTTTTTTAATAATAAAAAAAATATTTTTCTAAAATTCAATTGGCTGATAACTTTGAAGTGTTATTGAAGGTTTCACGTCATTCAATGTATAAAATTGATTACACAATTAATGGATTTGACAATTTGACAAGAAATGGAGAGAACATGTTGTTTGAGTGTATTTATTAGGGCCAAAAATCTTATCTCTTATTTTATTTTAAATATCAATAAAAATGTAACCATTGTAAATTTCTTCCAACATGAAAATTTACAAAAGTTAACAGTAAAACCTAATTATTCATGGATTTTCAAATCAGATAAATAAATAAACCCGATCCATCAACTTGTTGTGGATCGGTCATTTAAAGTTTTAAATATTTTTAAAACAAGTTCTACTATCTATGTAGGTTAAATAATTCAAATCTACCACAAACACAGGATTCCATGAGATTTTATTAATATATTAAAAATATCTCGATTTTGCATAACTAAGTAACATCACATCTTAACAAGATTCTTACCTGTAAACCATGGTTTTTTTTAGAAAAAGAATAGCTTCATAATTAATTAACATTTTTGTCTAGCTACAAATTTGGCACTCAAATTTAGGCTCAATTTTTCATTTATATAATTTAACATTTTAAAATAATTTTATTAAAAGAAATTAAGTTTAAATATTTTTTATGAAAAAAATTAAGTTTAAAACTAACATACATTCTAAAAAGGAAAATAATTTTATTAAAAAAAAATAAGTTTAACTATTTTTTATGAAAAAAATTAAGTTTAAAACTAACATACTTTCTAAAAAAGTTAATGAAATATTGATTAATATTTTTGATGTTTTTTCAGAAATTTCAATGTATAGAATTGATTATACAATTAATAAATTTGGAATTGATTATACAATTAATAAATTTGCTAAATATTGTTTGACAAGAATCTTGGGTGCATAAATGTTAAATGATGATGTAAAAATTTAGGCAGATATTAGGTACACACTTCATGCTATATTGCTCTTACCCGTCTACGGTTTCCTTTGCGTCATCACTTTTCTCTCTATTCGCTATTCGCTTTGTAGTACGACGCATCACCTATACTCAGTGGAACACTATCAATTTTTTAACATGAAACATGAGAAATCTCTATGCATATTTGATGGATTCATTAATTTAGGGAGTATTAATTCATTTAATAATATTATTAGAAGCTAAATATATTATAAATAATTTAATTATATTTTATTATTTGTATTAATTTAATTTAATTTAATATTATTATTGTTAAATTTATATATTTTATATTTTAATACTTTATTTTATATAGTTAATATGATAACATTTTTTTAATAATATTTTATATTATATAGTTTATATGATAATATTTTTCAAATTAATAGTATTATATTATTATTATTGTATTATTAAAGAATAATATTAGATGGATTATTTAGAATGGTTGTGTAAATTTTATTTTTATTAAAATTGGATACTTTATATTTTAATACTTTAGTTTATATAGTTTATATGATAACATATTTGCAAATTAATTTTTTAACATTTTAGTCAGTTCAATGATTCCATATAGTTATAATACATTTTCAAATATACTTGGCAGGGACTAAATTACCATACAACCTTTGTTGAAAATGGAGCTGAAATGATCATCTTTAATAGCATTGGTGCTCCTTGATTTCTCATGTTTTGGATAAGGTGCCTACAACCAGACTGGAATATATCAGCCATAAACGCTTTTTTCATCAAAACCCAATATATTGATTATGCAAATATCAATCACAGCAATCCCCAGTCTGAGATTTCCTTCGCAGACCCCCTCTGGACCAACCCACAACGCTGTTGAATGCCGCAAAAGTAGAACTGGGTCTTCAACACTTTTTGCGCTCACTCGCACTCTCGTTTCCAAGGTAATTAAATTATTTCATCCATTTCATTCACTGAACAGCACAAGCAATTCTTTCATGCCATAATATATATTTCATTTTCTGTCACAGGCATTGAAATCAAACAGCCCAGATAACGGGAGATCGAATCCCCGGCCCAGCAAAATAATAAAAGCCATGTCGACTCCTGGGGGGTTGGAGGAAACAGTAGGCGAAGAGTCTGTGCAGCAGCTCACTCCACATGATCAGTGGGAATGGAACTCGCGACACCATTGGAAGCACTGGCACGGGCTGTGGACCATGTGGAAGCCTACCGAGGGCCCTGATATTGTAAAAACCTACAAGTCCGTGAGATCCCTGTGGCCTGTGGACGAAGAGCGCGTGCATCTATATCACAGGAATCAGTGGTATGAAACCAGCGGGGAAGGACCCGATATCAACTGGGAGAGCGGGCCATGGGCCATGTATGAATACAAGCACAGCCTACAGGACGGTATTTGGCATCCCAATTCTCTTGACCACAGGATTATTCAGTTCCCCAATGGAGATCTCGGGTGGGTACAGCTGGCATTGAAGCCCAATGACCTCAAGTCTGTTGTCTTCAACGAGCTCCATTTTATGCCATGTGAGTTGAATGAAGCCTTCCTTATATTTATCATAAATTTAGTTATTTAATGGATAATTCTGAGGGGTTGTTAAATTTTTTTTTGTTTTTTGTTTTTTTTYCTTAGCTGGAATTCAACTATAATTTTTTATTATTTGAATTGTATTTTTAAATGCATAAATGGATTTASGGTGTTTGGGGCACTTTGATTATACAGACTTATCCAACAATTTATTGTTAGATTTAGGGCAAAACTAAACAGAAAACTCCCCAATGTACAGGGTGTYTGGGGCACTTTGATTATACAGACTTATCCAACAATTTATTGCTAGATTTAGGGTAAAACTAAACAGAAAACTCCCCCAATAGGATCAAAATGTAGAAAGTTTAGACCACTTATTTGAGTAATTTTTTTTTTTCAGTTGTTATTTAAATGGACTTAGTCTAAGCATTCTATGTTTTTGACTTTTTGATAATTGTAATTGTTAGTGAAATCACAAATTTTAAGTTGCTTAAATTGTTTTTTTGAATGCATAAATAAATTCAACACCCTCAAAAATATGTAATCTCAACCACTAAACTCTATAATTTTCTGAATTCTTGACCCGATTTTGGACTTGCTTATTGAATCTTCCTCTCTTCTTGGAATTTGTTTGATAAATGAGTATGCTTATTTATTGGGTCTTCCCCTGAAGTGTTGTACAAGGTGATAACTAAGTTATTTTAGAAAAATGTTGTACAAGGCGTTAACTAAGTATATGAAACAAATAGCGAGATAAGTCATATTTAGTCTTATTAAGAGTAACTTTTATGATATAACTTTCCTTCTTCTCTCTCCCTCTCTTACAATAGCCCCTTGGAAAAATGCATCTACTAGGGGAAAACTTACTTCTTTTTATGGAATTAACCTTGAGTGGACGTTATCACAATGCCCCACTTTCATTGATTCGGGTCGTCGTTTGTAGCTAAAATAAGATATTAAAGTTTAACAACTTAATAAATCTATATTTTAATTATTATTAAATTTCATTAGTTATAAGAGATCAATGAATTAGTGAAAGTTAAGTAGTGTTATTACTTCATTAAGATTTGATTATATGATTACCTATACTTTGTATGCACTAGTCTAGTTCAGAAACCGGTCAAAAATTCAAAAGAATTGATGAAATTGCATATATCAATTGTTTAGATTGCACAATCTAAGAGGATTAGGTTTTTTTTAGGGTGTTGGATCCATCTATGAAATTCAAAACTGCAATATAAATAATGGAAAATTGTGATTTCACCAACAATTGGATTGCCGATAATTACACATACAAGTAAAAAAAATCTAATATTTAGACTTGTTCCTTTGTAATAGGAAACATTCTCAAATTTCTTTATTATTAAATTAGATTTTAATTTTTTATTCTTACCAAATAAATCTTAAAAGGTAGTTAAAAGTAAACATATACCATATACTAGCAAAACCACAATCCAATTCTTTATAATAATGATTCAACGTACATCTTGAGTGAGCTTAATGGTTAAGAACATGTGTTTCCTCTTAGGTGGTCACATGTTCAAATTCAGAGGGGAGTAGAATATGTACACCTCCGTCCCACAAACAAGGGGGTCTCATACACCAATTTGGTGTCTGACTTGGATATTATTAAATTCACTTTAGTAAAAATATGAAACTTATTTTTATTAGTTGAGGCTAAAAAGTGTATTTCATGCATGCATGACATAGATTAGGAATAATCTCAAAAATAGATTAGGGTTTTAGTCTTAGCTAAAAGTATAAAAACAGTTCAAGATAGAAAGTCTAGACAGTTGAACAGTTGAGCAGGTTGATCAACCGAGAGAGAGAGAGAGAGAGAGAGAGAGAGAGTAGGTAGTCAGGAAAGAGGCATTTTCGGGTAGTGTACAATTCTGTATAGGGATCCATAGTATGTACGAAACAATTTCGTATAGTTGTACGAGTAGATTGGAACACTCATATGGACAGTCCACACAGTTTGTACAACCATGCCATACTTCTCAAGCAGGTTGTTCCACTCAGTTCAAGGTGATTTCAGTGATTGTATAGTTGCTTGGTTTTGGCGGCTTGTGGAGGTTTCCTTGTAATGTTTTCTGAAGGAATGAAAAATTGATTTTGAAGGAGTACTTACATGTGTATGTGCGAAATTGATTTTATGCTTCCACTATTTAATTTCCAGGTATTGTGCAATTGATGCTATGGTTTGAATTTAATTTCAACATTAGTTAAATTCAGGTTTGATTGAGACCATAAGAACTTTAGTCACCTATGCTTGGAAGTTCTACACATAGGATGAAGAAAATATGTAAGAGCAAATAACAAGTTGCTTCAAACTAATTGATTCCAATGAGTAATGGAAGTGATAAGGCACAAGACAATGATTGAAGAAAGTTGAGTCATTGATCTTGAAAATAAGCTTAAAATATCATTAAAATTGTCCAAAGTCGAAAGTGAAATTACAATTTTCGATAGCCTAAGGGATTAGCTCAATCGATTGTCCTTAATGTTGTGGGAATTTGGTTGGTTACATGTTGGAAGGTACCCAACTCGAATCCCCTTGGGTAAGGCAGAGTAGTATATGCATATGGGTTTATTAGGGATGCCATTCACAAATGTGGGGAAACATCTGGGTTCCCCGCGAGATTTTCCTTGGAAACAAATTACGACTTTCGATGTAAAGATTAGAGGCAAATGACAAACTTTATTGTGTTTTTTTAATCTTTGTAGATCTCTATAAATAGAACTAATGATCAAATTTGTTGTTGGGGATTTATTTTTTCAAAGATTGAGATCAATACTACCCTTTATTGGAAAATAAAAGAAAATCATTACACTTCAATATTTTTCATTGCATCAAGAGGTGCTTTCTACAGCCCAGTATGAGTGAGATGTGTAATTTCGTGTTCAACGTGGAGTTAACTCATAACATTTAAAAAAAATGTTAATAACCAACATATATTTCAATGTCTAAAATATTTCAATGCAAGCCTTAACTACAAAACTGTTAAGGCCCTTGGGCCCCTATGTTAAGGCCCTGATGAGAATTCATTATTAGTTTATTTGTTATATTAGTAAATCGGCTAGAACCTTTCATTGTAATTGTACCCTTTGTCTCTCACACACACATACACACACACACACACACCAAGGAGACCTAGTCTTATGGTTATCATATTTTGCCTTGTGAATTGGATATATTGTAAAAGGAGGTTTCCCCCTTGGAGTGGACTATATTCATTGAATTTTTATCAATTTCAAGGTGCTTGTTTCATAACATTTGGTATCAAGAGCATCAATCCTAGGGTTTTGCTACTTCAAGTGAGTCATCTTTTCATTTTCACTATAACTTGTTTTGGGGGAATGTTACCTCCCCAGTATAGAGGTAACTAAGTGTAAAATTCTAAGGAACTAAAGCGCTACCCAACAGGTCTGTCTTTGACCTGCTGTTGGGGTCTATGTTTAAGGTACTGGAACTGTCCTTGTTGTTGTTTTAGGACAACAAACATGTTTGATATTTATCTACCTCAAATCTTCCTTCAAACTTATGATTGGATGCTCTTTTTAAGGTGCCCTTTCAAGTGTTTTCGTAACTAATGTTAGCACATGGAAATACCTTAAAAACATACAATACTCCTCTAGATATTATAACTACTTTACAACTGATAAATAACTAAGCACACATGAAAAATGAACTCATAGTGTTTTTGGTCAACATGACCCTGGACAAACCCCCCCCGGGGAAAACCAGTTTGAGATAGATGTGTATATATATGGAGTTATTCAAGCAGTAAATACAACAAAGAAGATACTACAAAGGAACCTATACACTTTGCAAGCTCCTCTCAAGCTTTGCAATTGGTTCCTTGAGAAATGCGCCCCTAGAAGAGTGTGCCCCCTTCTCCCTTGTGATGACTTGAAGATACTTGTGTCCTTGCTCAATCCTTGGTTGATTGAAGAACCCTTGCACACAAGATGCCCTTGGTGTGCGCCCTCAACCATGCACCAAACAGATTCAAGTTCGCCCCACTCCAACTAGTTCTTGCTAGCATGCGCCCTCCATCCAAGAGTGTGCCCTCTAATTAGTAAACACTCAACCATACAAAGAATGAAGCTCCAAGCTTTCTTGTGCCCTCCATGAAAAAGTACACCCGAGCAAGCTGCTCCAAACCCTCTCTTCTTCACTTATTCCTCCTCACCAAACTCTCCAAGTGATCAAGTGAATAATGAATGCCTCTCTTTTTCCCTTACGCCCTCTTTAGCCATCCTTAGGCCAAACCTAGAGATCAATGGCTAAGATCATCTCTAGCCATCTCCAATCCATGGGTGAGATCTCATCTCAAGTATCTCACTTAGAAACCCACTTTTGGTTAAGTTTCCTAAGTTTGCTTAATGTTCCTCAATTCATCCACATAGTGAATTAATAGTCACTTTTGCCTTAAGTGACAAATTTCACCTTTTTGACTTAGCATAAAGTCAAAGTGAAATTAGACATAAAGTAAAGGTACAAGGATCAAATCATTTCCCTCTTGTGGTTAGAGATACACAACCACAAGGGGACCACTTTCCAAGGTACACAAAACTCAACACTAAGAAGATCATGTCTTGAGGCCCACGGGTAGTAGACATGGAGTGCCGAGAGTCAGATTGACCAGCAGATCCCGCAGGGTCCCTCCTATTCATGTTGATCAACACTCATCACCAACAACAGCACGACATCCACTACATTTGTTTGGTTCCCAAAAGACAATGGGTCTTGCTTTATGAGGTAACAAGTCTGGTCTCATGGTAAGTGTCACTTTAATATCTGGAGCATTTGAGCATGTTGCAAAGAGTCCTTTCTTGATTATGGAACGTTTGCTTGGAAATTATACCTTTTCCTAATTTAACCTTGGTGGTTGTCATTGTATCCCAGTAAGTTGGTCACCCTCAAGGAAAGGGTTGCTACTGGGGGGGTTTCTTGAAGGGTCATCATACCATTCCCATTCGTACTTGCCACTTTCCACACTTCTTCTCTTTTGTTTCCTYATCTTTTGGTTTTTCGGGTTCATTGACCCCAAGAAGGAATTGTACCTCATTTCATGGGAAGAAGCGGATAAAGGCCCAGAGGTGTTGTAGTTGGAAAAAGATAAAATCCAATCATTATCCTTCTAGATGCTCACCCTAAGGTCCCAAGAGCAACAAAGCGCTTCTCCATAAAAATCAAAGACCTTCTAAACACATAATTAATGAATGTCCCGATTGTTGACGAAATGCATTTTGTGGTGTCCCTTACTTTCCATTGTATATGGAACTATGTGTGTTTCTAGCTTCAAGTGGCATTGCAGTACTCCTTACTTTCCATTGCACATAGTACTCAATGTTTGAACAATAATAAATTAAATGGAAAGGTCTTGGAAAAAGGTTGCATTATAAACGAAGGTGCAACACACCCTCCACAAAGGCACCCTTAAATGAGAACCCTTGTATGTCAAGAAACACATGCCTAGAAGTTTTATCCCAACCCACCTCATACTCACTACATGACTTAGATGGGGTCTTCTTGGAAAACACTCCTTGACTTGGGGACTGGTCTACCCAATAGGGCACCTTGACACCCCTCCCATACCTAAATTTGGAAAAGTTTATAAGGTCTTTGAGCATTTGTTTAATTTGAAAAGGGGGGGTTTCATGCACATGTTTAGGTGGTTCTCTTATTAGATGTGTCTTACTTGGCATGATTCATATGACTTGTGGACCCTTGGAGGACGTACATGTTTGTCTTTGCAGGACCTTTCCGGTGAGAGCTATTCGTGAAGGGACTATGCCACTTGAACCTTCATAGGGGCTTGGAATCCCATGAGACAGATGCTAGACCCCACGTGTGGGGCACTATTGATGATGATCGTTGCACCTTGAGGATGGAGGACGTTGCCTTGGAGGCACCTTAGCATCACCAAAGGACAAAATTGTACCTTACCCCACTTGAACATTTTCCTTTGGAGGCCTAGAGGTCACCCTCTAGCCCTTGATATCACCTAGGGGCTAGGGTTTGATGGTTCACATGGTGATTTGATGGGAGGAGGCACTTAGCATGGAATTTGGTACATGAGAAAGTGACACTTGACCTTTGAAGGCCCAACAATATCATCTTGGATCTTGACATCGCTTCCTCTAGCCCAACGTCACCCTCTTAGGGCATGATGTCACCCTTCTAGGGTTTCATTTGATGTAAATTTTTATATTTTGAATTTATGTAAAGACAATTTAAGGGTCCGACCCCTCTTGTAGAGACATGACTTTTCATTGGTGTCTCTTGGATGGCTACGGTTTCCATATAAATGTGGCTATCCAGGATTCATTTTATCATCCCATCCTCTCACCATTTGGGAGAGAGTACTTTTGAAATTTTCAGTATTTAAGGGTTATTGACTTCTCTCTCATGCGCTATCTCTCGGAAGTCAAGTGTGGATGCTTCTTTGCTGGTTTTTGGATGGTATTGCTGCAATTAGGGTTTGTTCTTGTCCTATCTTGGTGAAGTAAGTAAATTTCTACATTTTCATTTCATGCTATTGAATGTTTTATGGTGAATTTTACTTGTTCATTTTGAAGATCTTGCTTGGTAAAACCCTAAGAGAGGAGCATAAGTATTTCCTCCTCTCACAAGGTTAATTTCATCCAAATTTTGTGAAAGAAATCCTACCTAGGGTTAGACTCGTAAATCCCTAAAGTGATAGCACTTTAGAATTTTATCCTTAAACTCTTGATTTCTTGACCTATGTGAAACTACAAGAAGGGAGAAAAGGTTTCTAGGGCCCAAAAGTGCTTGAACCCTAGAAATTATCCTCTTCAAGATGCAATCTCTAACACCCTAATGTGCTAGCACCTTAGAGATCGATTCCTACCTCTTGGTTGCATCTAGATCAAGTTCCAATACTATTTGTGTTTGCTATTGTAAAGACTCCATAGTGCTAAGGCACTAATCATTAAAGCTCTCTTGTGGTGAAAGTGATAAAAAAAAATATGTATTCTCAATCTCTCAATCTCTCAAGTTATCTACTAACTTAAGCTAATTTGATTGCAAACTTGTTGTTGTTGCAAAAGTTTGCTACAACCATCTAAATACTCTCTTATTTGTTGCATACATTGATCTAAAGGTGTTTTAACTTTCCAGAAATTGCATCCGACAATTGGGTAATGTTCTATCGAGTTTATGTTAAATTCCTATTATCAATTGTTGAATTTATGAGGCATATTTCTTGTCGTTGTTATGGTTAGTTTACTGTTGTTGTACTACTATTTAATACTGCAGTTTCATAACATCCATAGCAAATCTATTGTCTAGTGTCTTGACGAAGCATTTATTGTATGTTTGTACTTGGAAATCACATTATATATGATATAAAATGCTCTTGTTCCAAGCAGGTACGCGTACGAGCTTCATACTTCTTTTTCCTTTGACCTAGACTTGACTTAGGTGATCAAGAGGGGGGGCGGTAGGCTTGGCTATCAAACTTGCTACTTCAATCCCTTGAGGTCACCAGGGAAGCCTCCCTTGTGGTGGACCCCCTCCATCACTAAAACAAGGGGATTTCTTACTAAGGTGACAATGGTAGGATATCTTGTAGTTACACAAGATTTGGTAATCTTGTGTTGGGCTTTGCACAACTACAAATCCTGCAATAACAAGGACACTTTAGAAAACAAAATTTGGATGTTACTCAAGAGACATATCACAGTGTGTCTGGTAAAAGTTTCAGGTTCTAATTCGTTATACTTTTAGAGATATGGCCTATGGAAGGTAGGGTTTTTGACTCATCCTGAAATCAATTTTAAACGAGTCATCTTGGAATTTTCTCTATACTTTTTTTTTCTAGGAAGTTTCAAATAGTAAAATTTTGTGGAGACTGAGGAGAAATGTCATAGTACAGGTGGTCAAAATTTCAGGTTCTTTTTTGCTACAATTTTGAAGATATAGTCTATGGAAGACAAGGTTTATGACTAATCCCAAAATCAATTGTCTTGGCATTTTTGCTGTAATTTTTTTTTTAGTGAAGTTTTAGACTCTATAATTTCTAGAATCTCGAGTTAACACAATGAAGTACATGTGGAAATGTTTTTAGATTTTGACTCGTTATATTTTATGATATATTTCTTGTGGAAGTTAGGGTTTTTGCACAAGTTATTTTCAGGTGATTTTAAGAGCCTTTTCCGTGGCTAGCAAGCTCATTTAAAATTTTTTTTAGAGACGTGTTTTGGCATCTTTAAATAACACAGGATTTGTCATTAAGCAAGTAAAATTGTGGTTGGGGAAGAATACATGTAGGAAATACACATGGTTTCACGTGGTAGAAAATACATTGTTTCACCTAGTTGGAAACCTCTATAACCCATGTTGGTACCCCTTCGAGTAGTACTGCATTAGATAGTACCTGTAGATGGAATCTCACTTCCATGTACCTTCGGGTATATAGGAAGTCCCCTAGGTATATTTGAAACTAGCCTTAGATAATCTATTTGGTCATCTTGCTGCTATAATACATCAATAACAACACTCGAGGAGACCACTCTATAGTACTTGGGTAGTTGGGTAGTACGATTAAGGGTACGGTTGAGCTTCGTTAGTTAGTGCCCTAAGATATTGGGTTGAATACTATTGTTGAACCCCACGCATAAATGAGAGAGGTATAACACCTGACACTCCCTTGGCCTTAGGACCTAATAACTTTTCTCCATGGCTCCAAAGAAAGATCCAAAATTTACTTCACCAATTAAACCTCCAGAAAGCTCTTCCATGACTCATGAAGAAAATGAGGAGATGCAAAACCAATTATCCAAATTGGATAGTCAAATCAACGAATTGAATGATAGGTTAGTGAAAATGAGTTGATTTGATAAATACTCAAACATAAATGGGAAGAAAGATGAATGAAAATAAGTAACTGATGGAAAGAAAGATGGAAGAAATGAAGGAACTGAAGGAACTGATGGAAAGAAATATGGAATAGTTGGAACAAAAGATTATGTTGAAATTACTAAGACAACTGAGAGGGGGGGTGAATCAGTTGTTATTGTGCTTAGACAATTTTAAGTCTATTAATACATTCTTAATCTTTCTTCAAGTGATCATCAACATTATACAACATATGGACAATAAAAGTAATGAGCATCGGTCACACATAAGGTATACATAGAGACAGATTTTCACGAGGAAACCCATAAAGGGAGAAAACCCGTTCTTCTTCGAAATACTAAGCAGTCTTTTAAGTTCTGTACATCATCTATAATTGAGCACCAACTCAATGTGAGGCTGCTACCTCTGTTTTACAAGGTGCAACTTGTTTGAGAGCACCAACTCTCTGGTTTCTCTAGCACCCACTAGAAGGAAGCACCAACTCCCTTAATGTTCCAGCACCAACTTTCAGTTACACAAGCTCCAACCTGTATAACAGAGAACACTTGTTCTCCCTTGTACCACCCTGCCACCCTGGTTTCTCTAGCTGTAACCAGATGGAAGCTACAACTCCCTATGTTCAAGCTCCCACTTGAACCTCTGAGGACAACAGTCCTCCCTAGCACCTCCCAACCACCCTGGTTTATAAATGAATAATTAAACAACCAACTACATAGATAAATCGATTCTTACCACTTCTTCTCTGTTCTGTAAATCTGGTCTTCTTCTAACTGTTCTGCAATTCTTCTTTTCCTTTGTCTGTTCTGCAATTCTGCTTTGCTTCAATTTGTTCGGTCATTTTGCTCTGCTTCAAGTCTATTCCTCATCTGTTACTCTTCTCTGAGTTTTATCTCACACTGTGCACATTTTCAGTCTCACACTGCGCATACTGTGATTTTCCCTTTCTTACAGTTTAATTCATTTTTCGTCCAAAACTACTAGCCACGCACAATCTGTCTCTTTTTCTTTTATGCACCACACCCACAGCAGTTACACTTCGCATCTTCTTCGGCAAAAGAAAATCGTCTAAGCAACTGAAACGCCAACCGATCAAGAATCATGAATCAGTTTTGCTAACTGATTCGTAACTGATGAATTAACTGTGAGAGAGAACAGTAGCCCTCCGATCATATTCAAGTTTATCTGCACCGTTGGATGAACTTTATTAATCTTGCCTTTAAATCGGGTTTCGGCATTTCGGCATTCCTGTGGCCAAGTATCTCGACACTTCATGTCGCGATCTCCGAAACTCCGATATAGAGCTTTTCTGCGCTAGCTCCTTCCTCTATATGACCATGGCCATGACCAAGCGCTTATGCATAAAGTGCTTTTCGCAAATTCGCATTTCGTGAATCTGGAGATGAGGCATCTCGACTCTCCAAGTCACGATCCCCGAAACTCCGAAATGGAGTTTATCTGCGCTGACTCCTTCCCTTCTCGTGACCACCGGCGGTGACCATAGGCTGTGCCAAAAGGCGCTTTATATTTCGCGAGTTTATAAACTTTATCGAGTCTGATCGACGGTTGAAATCTCCATAGATCCGACGGTCCAGATCTTATTGCGATCTCGCATCTCGCGAGTTTCCACACCATGCTCCGTTGACTCCAAGTCAGCGACTTGTCCTATGATTCGACGGTCCAGATCTGATCTTAATTCAATGGCTCAGATCATATCGTGATTTCAGTGGTTATGTTTCTTGCCTCTCCAAGTCGCGAGTCGCGAAACTTCGAAATGGCGTGGGATCAACGGTCCAGATCACACCTTGAACTGACGGCTGCGATTAAATCACGATTTCGCATATCGCGATTTCAATGGTTATGTTTCTTGCCTCTCCAAGTCGTGAGTCGCGACACTCTGAAATGGCGTGGGATCAACAGTCCCGATCAACACTTGATCTGACGGTCGCGATTAAATCGTGATTTCGCATATCGTGATTTCGATGGTTATGTTTCTTGCCTCTCCAAGTCGCGAGTCGCGAAACTCTGAAATGGTGTGGGATCAACAGTCCCGATCAACACTTGATCTGACGGTCATCGAGAATTGTAAATGGGATCCAACGATCAGACATGTTGCTTCTCCTCCTGAGCTTACTTTGTTCCGCTTACTCTGATCTTGCCATCGATGATCTGCCAACAATCCTCTACACTATCTCTTTTGAGCTTATTCGAATCTTCTCTGCAGCATCTTCTCATAATGCCCATCTATTACATACTTTCTGTACTCATGCCATCTTCATTGTTGTACTTTCCATCAATGACAAGCATTCGTTGTCTGTTAAATATTTGCCAACAGATTATAGAAGCCTTAATGGGAGGCTCCCTAAAATTAATAAGGTGTTTGAAGGGACTCATGAAAATAAGGGTAATATTTAGGTTGAATAGCTTTCCAATAATAATAATTTTCCAAGGGGATTTAATTCCAATAGTGGAATTACTTATGGATGGTTCTTAAAAGGGGTGAACCTTCCCAAGGTTGAATTAAAGAAGTTTAATGGAACAAAGGTCTTTACCTAGGTGAACGAAATAGAGAAATATTTTGAACTCTATAATATTATGGATGATAAACAAATGATTTACATAGCAACTTTGAACTTTGAGATAAAACCATATCAATGGTATCAATAGGTAGTTAAAATGAAGCCCCATTCTTATCATTATACTTTGGGTTTATTTACAAGAGACTTAGAAGCACAATATGAGAAAGTTTGGGAACAATATTACTTCAACCAATTAACAAGAATCAAACACTTAGGTGATATTGAAGATTATAATTCAGAATTTCAGGTATTAGCCACAAGAGTGGATAACATAAGTGATGAACATTTGTTGGAAGCTTACATGGGTGGATTAAAAGAAGACATTAAACATGAGATTTTTCTAAAACATCCTGAAAAATATTATGGAAGATATGCAATTTTCTTGTCATATTCAAGCCAAGAATAAGGCTACACACAAGTCTACCATGGGAGCATATGCATGAAGTAGAGATCATTTTTGCGTTCATAAGACAACCTTACCTCAACCTATTCGAATGTCATAGAAGGAAATGGAGGAAAGAAGAGAAAAATGACTATTCTTTAGTTGTAACAACACATGTCAAAATGGAAAAAATGTCAAGAAACAAAATTGGTCACCTTGGAAAATAACAATGAATAGGAAGTGTAGGCATCTACATAAAGAAATGAGGAAGAACTTGTCAACTTAAAAGAACAAGAAATAGTGGTCGAAATTGTGCACAACATTGATTCAGACATGTGCGAAATATTTGTTCTTGCATTGGTAGGGTTGTTAGCACCACAAACGCTGAAGATTGTAGGTTACATTAAGAAGCACAAAGTTATAGTGCTCATTGACTCGGGTAGTACCCATAACTTCATTGATAAAAGATTAGCAGAGTGCCTCAATATTTTTGTATATCGAGTGACAAATTTTCAAGTTTTGGTTGCTAATGGAGGGAGTATTAATGGTGTGGGAAAATGCCACAACATTAAACTAGGTATGGGAGAATATAATTTGGAAAGCTCGATGTATGCCATTCCCATTGAAGGTGTAGATGTTGTTCTAGGGATTCAATGGTTGAGAACATTAGGTACAATTTCTACAAACTATAACGAATTATTCACGAGACTTGAATTAGAAGGAATTCAATATGAACTCAAAGGGTTAAAATCTAGACCTTCTCAAGTCATCAGCTCTCATAAAATGGAAAAGCTCCTAGAAAAGGGTATCAAGGGAGTTGTGGTTAAACTTTATTTTATGGAAGTTAAGCAAGAAGATAAAAATATTCTAGAGGAATTAAGATACACATTAGAAAAATACTATAGGGTCTTCCAAGTAATTCCTAAACGTCTACCTCCATCTAGAGATCATGAACATCAAATTGAACTAATATCGGAAAGTACTCTTCCTAATAAAAGGCCTTATAGATATCCTCATCAACAAAAAGGGGAGATTGAGAAAATAGTACAAGACATGCTAGATTAAGGTATTATTCAAGCAAGCAGGAGTTCATTTTCAGCTCCAGTAGTGATGGCGAGAAGAAAATATAATTCTTGGAGGACGTGTCTTGATTATAGAGATCTAAACAAAATCACCATGAATGATAAATTCCCTATTCCAAATATTGATGAGCTACTAGATGAGCTTGATGGAGTGGCTTATTTTACAAAGCTAGATCTTAAATCAGGATACCACCAGATTAGATAAAGAAAATACGACATTCCCAAAACAACTTTTAGAACCCATGATGGGCATTATGAGTTCTTGGTCATGCCTTTTGGGTTGACTAATGCTCTTTCTACTTTTCAAAGTCTTATGAACAATTTTTTCGACCCCATCTTGGAAAGTTTGTGTTTTTTTTTTTTTATGATATACTTATCTATAGCAAATCATGGGAAGAGGCCACATGTGTTTTCTCCTAACAGTTCACATGTTCAAATCTAGAGGGGTATAGGATATATACACCTTTGTATACTTTAGCAGTCAAATCGCTACGCAGAGGGGGTCCCTTGTCACATAAAAAAAGTGATCTCATAGAACTTGGCTATGATCTTAAAATTATATTATTACTATTATTACAAGTTTAGTGTTCATTGTGAAAAGTAGTTTGAGATATTTTCAAAAAGTAATTATATTTTGTAATTCACTTTAGTAAAAGGATGAAAGCCTTATTTTTAACAGTTGAGGCTAAAGAGTGTATTCATGCATGCATGACATAGACCATGAGTAATCTCAAAAATAGATTAGGGATTTGGTCTTAGTTGAAATTATAAAGACAATTCAAGATAGAAAGTCTGGACAGTTGAACACTGGAGAGAGAGAGAGAGAGAGAGAGAGAGAGAGTAGGTAGCCAGGAAAGAGGCATTTCCAGGTAGCGTACAATTATGTACATGGATCCATACAAGCATATGTAACAGTTCCATATAATTGAATGGGTGGGTTTGTACGCTCATACAGATAGTCTGTACAACCTGTAGAGCCAAATCATACTTCTCAAGCAGGTTGTTCCACTCAATTAGGGTGATTTCGATGACTGTGTAGCTGCTTGGTTTTGGCAGCTTGTGAAGGTTTCCTTGTAATTTTTTTCTAAGGAATGAAAAACTGATTTTGAAGGAGTAATTACATGTGTATGTGCGAAATTGATTTTATGCTTCTGCTATTTAATTTTCAACTATTGTGCAATGGATGTTATGGTTTGAATTTAATTTCAGCATTAATTAAATTCAGTTTTGATTGAGATCATACGAACTTTAGTCACATAGACTTGGAATTTCTACACTTAGGACGAAGACAATATGTAAGAGAAAATAACAAGTTGCTTCAAACTAATTGATGCCAATGAGTAATGGAAGTGATAAGGCACAAGGTGATGATTGAAGAAAGTTGAGTCATTGATCTTGAAAATAATCTTAAAATATCATTAATTTGTCCAAAGTGGAAAGTGAAATTACAGTTTTCGAATAGCCCAAGGGATTAGCTCAATCAATTGTCCTCAATGTTGTTGGGCATTTGGCTAGTTAAGTGTTGGCAGGTACCCAACTCAAATCCCCTTGGGTAAGGAAAACCAATCTACGCATATGTGTTTATTAGGAGATGTCATCATGAATGTGGAGATACATTTGGGTTCCACACAAGATTTTCCTTGGAGAAAAAATTATGAATTTCGATGTAAAAATGGTTAGTGGCAAATGACAAACTTTATTGTGTTTTTTTAATCTTTGTAGATTTGTATAAATAGAACTAATGAACAATTTTTCTTTTGGCAGTTTACTTTTTCAAAGATTGAGATCAACGCTACCCTTTATTGGAAAATAAAATAAAATCATTACACTTCAATAGTTTTGATTGCATCGAAAGGTGCTTTATACAGCCCAATATGAGCAAGATGTGTAATTTCATGTTCAACGTGGAGTTGACTCATAAAATTAAAAAAAAAATATTCATAACAAAAATATATTTCAATGTCATCCTTAACTAAAATATTTCAATGTAATATATATATTAAAAGTAATGAAATTAAAACATCTTTCCCCTCCACAACTCACATATTAGGTAAGGGGAAAGGTAGTGAAAGTTATTGGGCCATTTTTATAAGTTTTTGTCCATGGTTATTACTAATTAATAAAAGAGCCAATTACATTGCCACACCCTCATGTTGGGAAGAGAGCTACTAGAACATTTTTAACCATTTATGTGAGGTTAAAACACTAATTAATGAATGGTAAACTTAAGCCTATAACTATAGTATTTTAGTAGACACATTTGTATAAGTCATGTATATATTCACATGGCCAATTGTAGTTGTTGAGTAAAGAAAGTTTATATACTTATRGATTAAACAAATTATTCAACCAGAGGAGTGTAAGTGATTTAAGTAGAATTGAATTCCTCCCATTAATAATCAGTACACTTCATCCCTTTAAGTACAATTGAATTCCTCTCAATAATAATTATAAAACATTCTCTTCATCGTAATATTGCATTTGGTTCTCTCATTTTTTATTCTATGTTTCTTAGGACATGGATAAACAACCAAGAAAGTTATCTAAGGAGCTCAACATTGCATTTGGTTTTCTTCTTTTTGTTTTTTGGTTTCTTTTGGCGTGGGTAAACAATGAAGACAGAAACAAGTTTTTTGGGTTTCTAGCTGCCTTCGAACATAAACATTGGGTGCAACAGAAGATATGTAGTAGCTAGACTTCATTTTAATAGTTTCCAAAATTACAATCTCATTTCATTCGAGCATAAACACTCAGTGCAATGGATATGCACTGTCTGGATTCATTTTGGTAGCCTTCGAACATAAATATTTTAAGAATAATTTTTTTATCACATTCATGGTTCATTATCAATACTAAGAACCACGGTGCAATATTTTTTTAGTTTAAATGGTTATATGGAATAGAAAAAAAATTAGCAATTTTGTTGTCCATTATGATATATATAACTTGCGTAGATCCATCTTAACTCTGACTCCATCAAGCACAAAGAGAGATCAAATTTGGGGAGGTAAAAACCATTTTGAGGGAAAAAAACTTGAGAAAGATTTCACCTCCTTAGATTTGATCCCTCTTGACACTTGATAGAGTTGACRTTAAGATGGATCTACGTTGGTTTTATTAGTATTTGATTTGATCCCTCTTGACACTTGATAGAGTTGAYGTTAAGATGGATCTACGTTGGTTTTATTAGTATTTGGTGCATCCTATATTGACGTGGAGTAAAATTCTTAGCCCATATATTTTGAGGGTTAGACAATTACCTACTCATTATTTTCTCCTTATAGTGTACCTCTATAAATAGACTCTTATATATATATATATATATATATATATATATATATATGAGAGAGAGAGAGAGAGAGAGAGAGAGTTTTAAAAGTTTAATGCTTTCTCCTGATAACTATTAGTCCTCTATTATGAGGAGAAAACATTAAACATTAAATGTGTGTGTGGGTGAGAGGAAGAGAGAGAGAGAGAGAGAGAGATTTTAAAACTTTTAGTGTTTTAGAAGTTAAATATCAAATTAGTTCATTTGCAAAACACTTTGTGGGTAGGAAGAAACAAAAGTTGAAATTTGAAATACTAGGTGATAGAATGGATCGGTTAAATTTCAAGGGTGTATTCTATTTCTCTATCAGTCTCTTTAGAATGTCATATGCAAAAAGTAGAGGGAAAAAAGTGTATATAATGTGTGGGTGAGTATTTTTTATGAATTTATTTTCTTATGAACAACTTTGTTAATTTTGAGAAACTAGAATCTCTTTTAAATTTTTTTATTATTATCAAGATTCTTTAAAATTATAAACATTTAATAACTTTATATAATTTTCTAACCTCTTTAAACAATGCCAAATGCAAATTTATTAACAAACTAGATCTTTTAACCATGATACTTTTGAAACTTTATACAACTTTCTAAGGCTCAGATAATGTAAGATAGATTAATTTGGCTAAAATAAAACCTGTTATTTTTGTTTATGTTTATTATTGAGTAAAAAATTGCTTACTTTAATATCTAGGGAGGATCTGAATATAAACTCCTCGTGAAGATCGCCTAGCCACTATCCTACACACAATTCCTAGCGTGATTTCATGCCGCTCTTTCCGTCAACTAAATGAATTATTGTATGTGGAGTGAATGCATCACACTTAGTAAAAAACTTTAGCAAATATAATAAAATAAAACCTTTGACAAATTAAAGAACAATTAGAAACTGAATAAAGACTATTGTCCTAAGGTATTAGTCAAAATTAGTAACCCTTCTAAGCTATGTCATGTTTAGTGATTACAATTAAATTTGTAGGAATATCTTCATATATAAAAGGATTTGCAATCCCCAAAACACGTGTACGCTATACCATTATATTGAGCTATGTCATGTTTAGTGATTACAATTAAATTTGTAGGAATATCTTCATATATAAAAGGATTTGCAATCCCCCAAAACACATGTGTACGCTATACCATTATATTGGTTGTTTATATTAGTACATATGTAAAGGGAATCATCATTGCCAAAACACGGGCATGGGTAATAGGTATATTATTCTACTAGCTACACTAAGATGAATTATGTTAAGGCTTTTAAGTTTTAACATTTTATTACAAATAAAATGTKAATAGAATATTGAAGATATGAAAAATTCTAATCACTTGCTTTTAAGATTATGTTGGATGTTGTGATACCAAGATTCAAGTGTATCATTTAGTTTTTGATCATTTAATTTAGTATTAGTTAAAATAATAATATAGTTATTTAAAAGTTTGTGTTTTTTTTTTATTTTATTTTATTTTTTATTTTTTTTAGTTGTATTCTATTATTTGAGTGATTCAAATTTGCTAAATTTATGGTTTTGCTTTTACAACATATCTTGTTTTACGTTGTATTTATATTACAATGAAAATATCTTTTTGGTTGTTTGATTCTATTACTTTAGATCTTAGAAAAYAACCATTAATCTCTTATTTTAAAAAACTTACAATCTATAAATTTTTGTGAATGTAAAATTGACAATGTGTTAATTTATGTGAACTTAAATTGAAAGGTAGTGAAAATATTAGATTGTTATAAATTTTTTGTTTGAAAGATAAGGTTGAATGCCAAATTTCATCTATGAGGACAAAAAGAAATGGGATGAGGGTTTCCATAATGTGGAGATGGGTTTCCCTTCTCATCTTCTCCTTGGAGTTTTTAATATGGATTGGTATGAAGAGCTTTGGGACTTCTAGGAGGACCCTTGGGCTGAAAATCAAGTTTTTGCTTCGCCCTCTTTTTTGGCAGTTATGGGGAAAAAGTAAGGTTTTAAAGAAGGAAGATATGTATTAAGGCCCAAGATATTTGGTGGAGAAGGTCTCTAAGGTAGATGATGGTCCCACTTCGCTCTCCCTTGGTGATGACAAGGACCCCTTTTTTTCCCAAACTCACAACATATTGGAGAACTAGGGTTTGGGGCTTGTGTTAGTCATGGGTCGATAGAGTCTTTTCACGATATCCGAGTTAGTGTTGGTTGGAAGAAAGGTATAGAGCTTAATGCCTTTCATGTGGAGAATAGAGGGTTTGATGTTAATGATGGTATGGGTCTTTGACATTAGAAATTACTCTTGTCGGAAGGATTATTGTGCCTAATTGTTGGATCTTATCGTGATTTCTCAAAGGTTATTGACATCGAGAGTTCGACTTCGGAGGGTTCTCATCGAAGCAACTTTTGAGGTGTTGAATTTGTTGGTGGTGGCTCTAATAAGTAGTGGCAAATATTGGTGGTGGGTGGCTTGGGAGTTATAGCTAATCTGGACACTTTTGTTGATTTGCAAGGTTTTGATCTCACATTTGGCCAGATAGAATTTAGCCAATTTTCAAATGGGGGAAAGGGTTGTTTCATCGGAGGGGTCTTGGCTCATCAATCTTGTGAAGGCTCACTCTCAATGGGTGATCTTGTAGTCTCCAATATTGATAAAGATTTCTATCCTCCTTATGTTTTGATATCTTTTAGAGGTGAGACTCAGATAAAGTCATTTCCAACTAAAGTGGGTTTTGTAAGAGTTTTAGTAGAAGAGAGGAGTCCTTTGGAGGTTGAGGGCATATTTCATTCCAAGGCAAAGGTGAAGGGTGAGGTGATTTAGGGAGAAGAAGTAGTTGAAGGAAGTGGGGGAAAGGTTGTGAGTTGCAGGAAGCGAAAGAAATCTATAAAACAATGGACCTCTCAAGTTAAGTTGGTATTAGGGGATGATATAAAAATGCATGAAGTGGTAGGCTTGGTGATGCATGCTCTAGTGAGCATGATCCATGGAAGGAAGGTGAATGAATCATAGTTGAAGGTTTGGTTGAGAGATTTTTGGTCTCCCTAGATAGGCTACATTCATAAATTCTTTATTTTCTTTAGGGGTTGGTTGGGGTTTTTATTTAAGTCTTAGGAGGATTCCCATAAATTTTTAGGGCTTTCTTGGAGATGAAATTAAGTTCCATTGGTTCTTAAGTGTTGTACCCCTTTCTTTGATTATCGAATGGAGAGCACCGAGATAACTCTTGTATTGGTTAAATGTATGGGTCTTCCTTTGAATTTCTGGTCATGTGAAGTCTTTAAATAAATTGGTAATGCCGTAGAGAATTTTATTAAAGTAGATATGTCCTTTTTGGACTCGGGTAACATTTTGGTGGCTTGTATCCCTGTTGGCATTGATCTCAGAGATGGGATAGCGTTGGAGATGACTTTGTAGAAAGGAAAAATTTCCTTATAGATGCATCAGGTGCCGTATATATGGTCATGTGGCTATTGAATGTGAGAGACCCTTTCGAAAAAAGATATGGATTTAGAAAAGCATGATTGGTAAGGAAGCTAGTTCATGTGGTAGGTTAGGGGATTTGAAGACTACAAATGAACAAGAAGTTGCAGTGGATATGAGGGTTGGAAGTGCGTTGATAGAAGAAGGTTTGAAAGTGAGAGGAGGTCAACCTTAGATAGTGGCTACATTTGTGGTTTCTCCTAAGCTTTGTGGAATCAAAGATCCAACTTTGGACTCTATTTGGTCCAAGGATCTGGGTCGACTACATTTAGGTATGTCTTTGAAGGGTCTAGTCCCTTTAAATTTTCATTTTAATTTGGTTGAGTTTGGGAGTGTTGATTTAGATGATTTATTCAGAGATAAAGGGGGGAATTACCCTTGGTCTATTAAGCATTTGATGGGATGTAGACTCTTTGATGGGTGTGGGTTTTTAGTGCCCAACACCCGAGAATTTGTCCCTGTTCCATCCCCCTCATAGGGATCCTATAATATATGGTGATTTGGTTAGGTGTTATAATCCTATAAGAAAAGCCCCAATTCTGGATGGTAGTAGGTACAATCTTAGTTCAAGGAAAGAAGCCCTGGGGATGTAGAAGGAAGTGTAGAAGGATGTTTAGGGGTTATTGAAGGGAAGGGTATTAAGGGGCCAGGCAAGGGTAGGAGATCCAATTTAATCATAGCATAGGGGAAGGCTCTATTTGAAGTTCTTTTAGGGAAGCATTCTTCAATTCTAGGGGTTCTTCGAGTTAATAATGCCCCAAGAAGGGATGCATCATTATTTGTATTTCCTTAAACTATAGAAGGTTGGGTAGTATTTCTAAGAGACAAGCCCTTAAGAGGTTGGTTTAGTCTCAGAGCCTTCATATTCTGTTGTTATAGGAATCGTTAGGTGATGGCACTAAAATTTTAGAGGAGTTGGGGAAATTGGTCAAGGGTTGGGAGTTTTCTTTCTTGGATGCTAGGGGTAGATTAAGAGGATTTACTACATGTTGGAGGTCAAGGGATTTATCTTGATCTAACACTTGGTCCTTTGATTCATCATTAGGTGTTGTATTTTCCTCTCAAGAACTAGATAAAGATTTCATTGTGATGAATATATATGGTCCATGCAATGACACAATGGTTTATTGGGAAAACATTTTCAGGATGGAGGCCATTAATCATGGAAATGTAATTGTCGTGGGTGACATTAATTTCTCCATATGAAGTGTGAAGATATGGGGCCTTTCAATCCATGCCAATCCTTTATTAGATTTCTTTGTGACGAAATTAGAGGAGATATGTATTTTTTTATATTGAGCCTATTAAGCTAAGACCAACCCAGAGGAATAAATGGGTTGGGGTGGAAAGGATTGCGAAATGATTAGATAGATTCCTAGTTTCAGGAGCAATAATCATTCTACAATAGTAGCCCTATCCTTAGCCCTATAATTATTTTTAAAATGATCCATCTATGTCCTTGCTTATCCTCAAAGGAGGTAGCCACAAATCCATCATTCCTATTAATTTTCCAGATGGTGTTCACATTCTTCTAGTCAACTCCGTATTAATGAAAATACTTCTTGTTTTTATCCATGAACTCTATCAAGAGTGCTCTATGTTTCAACCTCCAGATTATTTCCTTATTAGTCAAGAGTTTCCTTTTTCTTTGCTCCAACTAAGTAACCCTCACTTTGTAGTATCCAGAGGGATATCCACCGAAATATGGAAAGTAAAGGCTATTTAGTTCCACTTCAACATTGGAAAGATCCTTATCCTCTTTGACTTTTTTCTCATGAGCCCAGTGAATAGTTTCTTGTTTAATTCTCTTCAATTTCCCTTAAATTTGAATGATAGTTGACTCATTTGAGTTCACATCAAAGGGCTCCCATTTCTCCTTGAAAAGTCTAATATAATTGTCCTCCAATAATCAGGATGAATTAATTTGAATGGATTAGGGGGTTTTCTTCCCAGAGAATCCAAATCCAAAAAGATATGGAAATGGACTCATTCTCCTCGAGATCCCACCCATTGTCTAATCCTCAACTAATCTTTGGTTAAGATGACTTCCTTCTTTCCTATCTTTGTGAATGAAGTTGATAATGAGATATTATTGGAAGATGTGTCTAAGGAGGAACTGCAAACAATTCTACATACTTTCCAAAAAGACAAAAGCCCAAGGATTGATGGGTGGCTTCTGAATTTTTATATGGGATTCTTCGACACCATTGAATAAGATCTCCTGAGGGTTGTAGAAGAGTCTCGAAGAGTAGGGAAGGTGCTTGTTGCTTTTAGTGCCACCTTTATCACTTTGATCCTTAAATTTGGTGATCCCTCTACCTTCAAGGAATTCATGCTTATTTCTTTATGCAATTTTTTCTATAAGATTGTAGCCAATATTACAGCCATGAGAGTCAAGCCATTGCTTTCAAAATCCATTTCTAATGAGCAATTTGGATTTTCATCAGGTAGGCAGATTCATGAAGCTATTGGAATGTTCTAGGAAAGCTTACACTCCATTAAAACTAAAAGATTACTAGAAATGGTAGTCAATATTGATCTTTCAAAGTCCTATGATAGGGTCAACTGGCTTTATCTTAGGCTGAAGTCTTTGAAGGTGCTTCCAATCCTAGTGATTTGGGGAGTCTGGCTTGCCAAGAACACCAACATTTTTGAAGATAATTGGTTCCCTACGATCAAAATTTCTCAGCAGGATCTAGGTCTTCTTGATTGTTATAAGTTTGATCATAAGTAGCCTCAACCTCGTTTGGATTAGGATTTGAAGATTAATAAATCTGTTTCCTGGGGTTTTTTTTATGGTGCCTGTAAGGGGTCGGACAGACTTTGCGGTGCTAGCTTTATTCTTCATTTCTCTAATATGCATTTGATTGAAGACAAAGCCAATTTGGGATAGGGGGGGAAATAATTTGGGAGAATTCAAAGCATTATTTGCACTACTAAAGGTAGCCATGGACAGGGACATGCTTGATCTGCAGATTCCAAGAGATTTGAAAATTGTCATTGACTAGCTGAAGGATGAGGTGTAGGTCACAAATCTGGGTCTTATCTACATTGTTGAACAATTGCATGTATTTATACTAGTTTCTCACATCTTAGTTTTACTCATGCTTTTTGGGAACATAGATCCTTGGCTGATGCACTTTCTAAGGATGCTTTATTATTGGATGAAAATCACTTCGTTATTGAGGAACTTTCTGCTTAAGGACTAGTCTCGTATAGAGATGGTCTTTTCTTTGATTTATAATTTTATGCTACTTAGTTTGTTGGTCACTATATGTGCCAAGTATCCTATTAAACTTTTTGGGGACTAATTAGCCTTATGACTATGCGACTCTTTCGAGTTGACTCCTTATTTTGTGATTTTGATAGTATTGTTTTGGAGCATGTATTATGCTACTCTTGTTGTAATATGCCTATGCGCCTAAGGATTGTAGCTTTTGTTTTTCTTAAATAGACGATACATTTTTTTCTGGGGGAAAAAATATCCTCACCGAATAAATTTGGATTCTTTCTTCCTATAATTCTTAGGGTTTGAGGCTATATTTGAAGGATCGTAGTCTTTCAGTTCAATCACAAAGTTATTGCTTAGTGTTTTCACATTAAATTTGGCCTCGCTATCCTATTAGGCCATGAACTTTCAATATAAGGCAATTGGGGCCATTATGGGTTCCATGTTACTTGCAAACATACTTGCATTGGTTGAAGTTTTGAATAGCATTGAGAAGGCACCCAAGACCCTTTGGAAGTTGGTTCCTAAGATGTATCACAAGGCACTTTGTCAGGAGGGTGTCCCCCATGATAGTCATCTAAGGATGGATCAAGGGAGTGTTGGAGCTGTAGGGATGGCATTACATTCACACTTGCAACTTGACCAAGGGTTTCTTTTTGGAATAGTTTAATGACTTGACCTATGTAATGGAGATCATGAGAAGAGGCCCCTGGGTTTGCAAAAATTCCCCAGTCATGTTTTTTGCTTGGTCTAAATGCTTTGATAAAGTCTCTTAGTGGTCCTTGGAGTTCCTTGGTCTCCCAATGTAGTCTCGGTCAGTTCTAGAACACATTTCTATCCCCTTGGAGAATTTTATTTACCATGAACCTGAAAGGATCTATAATCTGGGACCTCAACATTGAGTTTTGATTAAGGTTAACTTGTCAAATGGCCTTAAGTAATTCGTGCTCATTTGGTGGGGGGTAGGGTTCATAGGGAGATAGTCCATCACATCAATCTTTCCAACTCATGCTTTTTGTTTCAGAGCCTAGATCACCATATTTGTGATTGTTCATTAATGGCCCAAGTAGACCCAAGCAGACCCTTTGACAACACAACCAACGCAAACTTCCCCAACTCTCAATGCTTCCCAAGTGACAAATGATAGTGAAGGTTGAATTCAAGTGGTTTGAAAGAACAAAATCACTAGGATGATTAAAACTTAGGCCCCAAAGGCCCCAACCGCAATTGGTTCTAGTAGGGTGCAGGTTCTAATGATGAACAAGCTTCGTGCTAGCTTGGTACACAAACGGAGAGGTAGTTGTGCAGCTCGTTTTCCTCTACCACTCCTACACTCTCAAATAAACAATGGTTGATGTAGATGGCCAACCAAAGAAGCCGAGACAATTTAATTTTAGGGATTGGCTAATTTCAAGACAACTTGCTATAACGAATAACTGTTTTTGGTGCTTTTGATGACCTTGAGCATAATGAGACTGAGATGCACGATGCTTAGCGTTTTTTGTTTGGGGCTTATGTGAGCCTGACAGAAAACATATCCTTTGTCATATGTTGACTTTAATGGGTAGGGTGATATTCTATGTTTGCAAGAAGTCAAAATTGCAGGGATTTTTTTTGGGTATGCCCCATTTTGTTGTATGTCTAGGTGCCAAGTTTATATATTCTAATCATTCTAAAGGAAGAGGTGGTTTTCCTATGCTGGGATTTATTGGGTGGGGAACATATTTCATCACAATGCTAAATTCGTTTTTTCCCAACTTGGATGGTCGGCTCTTGGGCTTGGCCAACATTTATGCCTCTAATGATGTCAAAGATATACCCATTTTTTGGAGTTAGTTAGTTGATGAGTCGCCTGACGCCTCATGGTTGATTTGTGGAGATTTTAATATGGTGGAGTGCCAAGAAGACAAAGAGGGGGCATTGCCTATGCGACTGCCATACAATAAGAAAGAAGATTAATTTGTTGAGGGGCCAACATTGGGTTTACGACCCAATTAGAAATTATAATAGTCACTAGGATTCAATAGAGTTATGGTTCACTTGGACAAATTTAGAAAGGGATAGAATGAATTTACTAGTGGCTTGACAAAGCCATACCTTTGGAGTAGAATTCCTTTTAGTTTGACTTTAATGGAGGCTAGCATGTGCATGTCATCAACACGACCATTCTCTTAGGTCACCAATCAATTCGACTCTCAATTTCTGGAGGATCTCAAAAAATGCGCATGCCACGGCCTAGATATATAATGAATGCCTTTCATCTCTAAAGCACGTGATGTTGACTTGCATCAAAATTGTCTGCAACCTAGCACCTCACCTTTGTAGGGAAGCTAGATGGATGGTCAGATGGGAAGATGCCATTTCTAGAACTGTTGCCTTTCTTACAGGATATGATAGGTTTATTGTGAAAATCTATTGCATTTGTAACATAGCAGTCTAGGATGACTTGGAGGAAGTCATGCAAAGCCTAGAATGGGTCCCATACGATAAGGAGAAACAAACTCATGCGATAAAGTTGCACCATCTACTTTGAGTGGATTAAGCCGGGATTAAGTCGACAGAGCCATGGCGCTCAACTGCAAACAAGGCTACACTGGTTAAAAATAGGAGATAGGCCCATAAAGGTCTTCTTTAGGGTGTTGGGCAACAAGGTGGCCGACAAAAATATCTCTTCTCTAAAAATTGATCAAGTTCGCATCACTAACCAGGAAGGCATTGAGAAGGAGCTCTTTGAGCATTACAAAATGTTTTTTCAAAGGTAGGGTCTCATGGAGGAGAGATAGGGGCCACAGAAAAATGTTTGGATGCACTTGGATGTGATTCCATGCATGGTGTTTGAAGAGTAGAGGAGAGTTTGTGAACAAGTTATTTCCCTTGATGAGCTCGTTGCAACCCTCCATGAAATGGTCAATGATAAATTGTCTGGCTTTAGTGTGTTCCCCAATGAGTTCTATAAAGCTATGTAAAATTTTGTTGAGCCAAACGTTTTGCAAGTTTACAAAGAGGCTCTTAGAAACCTGTCTTTGGGAGCAACAATCACCTAAGGCAGGAAACCAGAGGCCAATCGCTTTGTTAAACACATTCTAACATTCTATTAAATTTTGGCCAAGGTGCTTGCATTACGTATCAAATATGTTCTTCCAAATATCATTTGCCCCGAGCATACATGGTTTATTCATGGATGTCATATTCTTGACAATGTCATTGCAATCCAAGAGGCAATGGAATTGGCTTGCTCTACCAGTTGAGATGCTTAGTGTATCTAAAAATACTTTGAGAAAGCTTATGACAGGGTGAAATGGCCTTTCATGCTCAAATCCATATGCTTTGGCCCCACCTTCATTGGCATCGTTGAAACCCTCTTTTTGGATGCCTCGACCTGTCTTTTTATTAACATAAGAAAATATGAAGAGGTTGGGTTCTTTCAGCTAACTAGGAAAGGCTGCCCTTTGGCCCTAGCCTTATATGTCCTGGTTGCCAAAGCCCTAGGTTATCTTCTTTGTATGGAGATTGATGTGGGTCTAATTAGAGGAATTCACCTCCTTGAGCCTAATGGCTAGTAACTAGTCAATGGCCATTTTGTTGATGACTGATTCATGATGATTTGGAAGACCAAACTTCAAAGGTTAAAACCATGGATTGCTTGGACACCTTTTGTGTTGCATCAGGGTCTAAAATTTAGTGAGTCAAAACACAATGTTACAGACAAAGCCAATCACCTATACTTGGTTGGTTGGCCTCACTAAATTGGTCTCGGACTCAACCTAACCAATTTTCAAATTCTTAGGAATTTTGTTTTCCTTCCAGACATCTTGAGATTTATGGGAGATTATGGTGTAGAGGGTACACAATAAGATAGACAAATGGATTATAAAACATCTATCCCTAGTTGTGAAATTTCAAATTTGCACAAAGAATTTGGGTGCGATGCATCTATACTATTCTTATTGTTGGGTCCCCTCTAAAGCAGTGTACAAAAGATTGGAAAAATCCCTTAGGAACTTCCTATCGGCCAAAATCAAGGGATTCCATAGAATCAATTGGGAGCTTTGCTACACCCCATAGTTGAGTGGGTTGGTTATTATCAAAACTCGCCTCCAGTCTCAAGCCCTATGTGCCAAATAGGTGATTCGAGATGTTTACGGAAATGAAGCATGGAAGGTTCTTCTCAGGCATCGTATCAGCTAGGACTTACTTATTGAAAAGTGAAATTGGTAGGGAGTTTCTCTATAGACCCTTCTTATCACCCCTTCTCATGTTAAAGTGGTTGGTACTTGCGTTTTGTAGAGCATTGGGAAGACTTGGGAGACTATCAATCCCTTCCTCTTTTGAAGGGACTTATCCCTTCAAATTGGCCTCTCGTTCAATAAACATTGTCTTTGGTGGTCCTCACTTATAAATTGTGAAAGCTCTTTAAGAAGGGATTTCACTTTGCTAATGATTTCTTTGACAACCTGTCAGGACACTAGGTTTTTGGGCCGAGCTAAAAAGGAAATTTAGCTTGGCCAACATGGATAAGTTTATTTTGGACTAAATTCAAGGACTCATTCTTGATCATCTCATGCTTGAGCTCGACCTTCCAATGTCTCAAGTTTGGTGGAAAGGGGGAAAAGCCATGACCTTTTCCAAATACAAACCTATGTTGGGATATAAGTGGCTCTGCTAAAAAATGTTCCTAGAAGGTCGATTGAATAAGTTCTAGCACTTGAAATCTAAGCAAAAGACATGGTTATTTTGGCTTCGTAGCATTTGGAAACCGGTTTTGGAACTTGTTGTTACTCAAACTCTCACTTAGTGAAAAGGTCTTAACCACAAACATGAAAGCCTAAATGCAACCCAGACTAACCACTACTTTCACCTAAATGGTCTAACCTTTCTCTCTTCAGACCAAGATGTTCCTAGTCTAGGGAGGCTTCCCTATGAAATAATCAAATCCAAGTTATGTTTAGAAGCAAAGAAATGAAAGGGGCCTTCCAAGAACCAGTCTATTTATGAGGTCCTAGTACTGGCCACCAAAGGTTCGAGGAACAGTTGTGGTAACCTACACACAATAATCACCCAAGGTGCAAGTACACCCTCATAGTTGGCAGACACTCTCCAAGGGAGTTGAGACAGTGATTCTTTGTCTATCCCAGGTACCACAAGTATTTCCCCCTTGTAGTCATCTGTGTGATGTCCTAAAATTGTTATGTTTATCACTTCACAATCAAAGACTAGGGGGAATAGTCGTAGGTCGGGTCGACACGTAAGGGTAGGGAAACTAAGACTGGAATTCCAAGAAGTGATTCCAGTCAGGGTGGCTTGCACTTCCGAAATCCCCATATAAGTAGTAGTCCACGGACACCAAAACAAGCGGAGAGGGGATATCATCCTACTTTCTCTAAGTGCGACCTCGTGATTGGCGCATGTGTTAGATGCACTTCCCCAACAATTGCTTCATGCTACTAATGGATTTTTAGATGTTGCAAATGGAGGTTTTGGATTTAATTAGTTCATTAATGCTGCAAATTTGCTTAAGTGTAAATGTTCTGAAAATGAAATGTTGCAAATTTGTTTGAGTGTGTAAGTGCTGATCCAAAATAAAGGTGTTTGCAGATTCATGCATTAGATGGAGCATTCAAATGTAAAGTGCAGTGAGCAACCGTAATGTCATTCATACCAAGATAACCATGTTCATTGCGAGAATTGCTTTAATGATTAAGTGCTTGTAAGTGTGAACGCCATAAAGATGATAAAAAAATCTGAATGTATCTCATAACACCACATACAATATTCAAACAGACTTAGTAGAGAATTATTCTGATCCCAAAGATCATTGTTAGGCGCAATGGGAGAGTATACTTTAGCTATCTCTACTAGCCTGCAAACTTGGAGAATGGTTTTTTATCCTAAAGATCATTGTGAGACGCAATGGGAGAGTATACACCAATTCTCTAATTCTATATTCCTTAAAACATAAAGTCATAAACCATTGAAATTTTTACCATAAGCGACATGTTCTAAATTATTTCAGATGTATGACTAATCCAACCAAGAAATCAAATGTGTCCATATGTTTAGTGACTGAATTAGCAATTTAGAGACCACGAAAGCATTCATTAAAGTGTTATGGAGATTGTTTCAATAAAAAATTGCCAAATGGAGCATGCCAATAAACTAGGAAAATTACAGCAGACTTATAAACCAATTATAAGCAAGATGTGCAAATTAATTATTATAACAAGTAACTAAGTGATTGTTTGCTAAGTCAAAAATTGAGATACCATAACCAAAAAATCTGCAAACTGTTAGCTGCTGAAATGTGAGTTTAAACTTTAAATGCACGAGGTTAACCAGTGCAATGAAAATGTGAATCTGCTGTATGAATAAATGAAACAAATTTGAAAATGTTCCTGTGCAAAATCGGTAGCTAAAGAGTTCAAAATTTTCAGAAAAAATGTTATGCTAGTAAGTTTAAATGTTAGGCAGATTTTAGGGTGAATTATCCCAGAGAAAATTCAAAAACTTTCTGCATAAATACTAAGTTATTTAGTATTTAAGCATTTAGAAAAAGGAAATCAGATTTGGACAGCCTGCTGTTATGTAAATCAAGACATGTTAGCAAGCTAATAAAAACTACTAGATCTGGTTCCTTTCTGCAGAAATAAGATAACCAAACAGCAGAATGTTACTTTGCTAAAAAAAAACAATTTGTTTAACAAAAATACAGGAGAAGAATGCCTGATTTACAACAGAAAATTGTTGGACTTACTTCATGTTACCCACCGAATTGCACTAGGATGGACTTACAGTTGAGCCACCAAAGATTGTGTTAAAGTTTCTGCTATTATTAGGTTACTTTCAATTTACTAGATAACAATAGTATAGACAGGATCACTGAGAGAAACACAATCACAAGAGTACACAAGCACTTATCCTGGGAAACCCTCAAGGGGAAGAAAACCCAGCAAAACTTCCTTAATATAGATAGCCAATACAATGCCAAGATAATGAACCAGACAACAGAGAATATCCAACACTGAGCAACACGCCTCTCTCTCTTCCTTCTTCCGGCAACCGGCAACTGCAGCTTCCTTCAAAACTTGCGCACTAGATGAGTGAGTTGAGTGTGTGTCTAAATGAGGCGCTGGCCTCTCTTATTTATACAATTCTGGCACGTGTGGAAGTGTCTCTTCACTAGTAGGGCCGACTTCTTCTTCTAGGTGGTTATAACCACCTTTAATATATTCTGGGGCCAACTTCTTATTTAGCCTATACAATTAGGGTTTGACCAATCCGCAAAAGGGGATTTGGTCATTTACAATACCCGGCATGATCAATCCACAAAAGGGGATTGATCTAATCAATAATAAATATATTTTATCTTTATCCACAAAAGGGAATAAGAATATTCTTTGCAGCTACACAATATTTTAACACTCCCTCTTAACAAGAAGGATATTCTTTATCTTTTGACAGGTCACTGGATGTCGACATCAACTAGGTAGCAGCATCCACTGGATAACATCATCAACTGGGCAACATCATCAACTGGGTAATCATCATTAACTGGATAACTGGAGGCATCCACTTGGTCATCTGGCATCATGATCATTGACTGGCATATCTATAAATCATCAGAAGTTTTGTTCTCTTTATCTTCGCGCAGAAGATACTCTTCTTTCTTTCGTCTTCACGCAGAAGATACTTCTTTCTTATCTTCACACAGAAGATATCTTATCTTCACACAGAAGATGTCTTATCTTCACACAAAAGATATTCTATGAGTTTTGCCTTTCCTTTTATGTTCTCCCTTCTCTTGTAGTCATATATCTCACCCATCCAATGGGGAGGACTACTACCATAGCTTCACTCCTAGTCATCCCACATGAACTAGAGAAGCTAAGATGCTAGCCTGGGCAAGACTAGACTCTCTTTCCATGATCCATGCAGGATCACGACACAAACCTCAAGAGCCAACTAACCATTCCACATGGTCAAGGTTTGTGTTCCAGGCTACTCCATCCTTGGCCAGAGGAGAGTATATGCCCGCTGCCCCTTGGAGAAACATCCACATTCCTCTCTACGAGGGTATTCTAGCATGTCCCTAGAGTATCAAAAACTCAACACTTGGACAGAGGCCAACCTTGGCAAGTTTCTCATTCCCCTTCTCTACGAAGGTCTACCAATGGGATTTCTCTTTCCTTCTTTACGAAGGTCTTTTCTCTTTCTCCTTCTCTACGAAGGTCTAGCTATGGGATCAAAAAAATCTCTTGTGGTTAAAAATATTTCCATGGTATAATACATTATACCATGCTACCCATTTGTTGGGCACCATCCATCTACTGGATAGCTTTCATCTTGATCAAAATATCTGGGAACCATCCATCTACTTTTCTAACTGCATCAAATCATGATCCTTCATTTCGAACTCGGAGACATGGCTCCCGCTTGCACCAAGCTAATAGCTTCTAATTATCATCCTTGAAGTTTTCTTCTGTAATATCCTGGGTGCCTTCTTGAGTTCGAATATTTCTTTCTTTCTGTCTTCATACTGGATCAACTTGCTCCCTCTGCATCTATAAGAACGGCACTGGAGCAACCTGTAGTTACCTGCATCTCATCCACTATATCTGAGTATCCATATTTTTCTTCATCTTGAATATTTCTATTCTGCATCTTTAGGAGCCTCCTGCTCTTATATAAATACTGGATATTGTTTGGTCTTCATTGATTGTCACCATATCATATGTCCTTCTCATGTTGCAAGTCACGGCATAAGTTCTTTCTTCCGAGACTTGTTTACTTACAGTATGCTTTCTTTGTCACTCTCATGAGTGATCATACCTGAAATGAATATTTTAGCTCTTTATCATTTTCTTTGATAAGTCTGCATAGACATTGAAATAAAACGAGGTCAATTCACATTCTCACAAAAATCTAACTTGTAATGATAAAGTATTAAAGTAAACAAGATACTAAAAATAAACATGAATACTTATCTTTTGTTTTTGTGTGGGGAGGCTCTGCTATCCCCGATTTCTAGGGATAACTAGGAGATCATGTCTCGAGGCCCACAGGTCCTAGACATGGAGTACCGAGAGCAGGATTGACCTGAGCATGACCCTGAAGGGCCCATCTTTCTTCTTCTTCATCAGACCTGTCCTGTCAGCAACAGCAGCATCCATCACCTTCGGCTTGGACTTGTATCGGAGAAGACTCTTGCTCCATGAGGTAATTGGTCCAGGTATCATGGTATGTGTCATGTTTGGTCATTATAACTTTCAGATATATGCATCAGATTCCTTTCATTTCTGACGACTGCTTGGATCTTACACTA